>JBBBDQ010007434.1:0-25352 GCA_037127315.1 Ascarosepion bandense | reverse complement strand
ATGTGAGTGCATGTGTGTTTGTCCTAGCCTGTTCCCGGCTCCATTGCTTTTGTTATGACCCAGTTCGAGATTCCCATTGTCCACTGTTATTTTTGTCCCATTTTTTGATTCTCGGCTGGGTCAGTCTTATATTCTCAATCCAACTTATTTTTTTGCCCAGCCTCTCCAGTCCCCCTTTAGGAAGAGAGCTCCTTGATTTGTCCTTCAAGGCAGAATACAGCGGCCTCTTTATTTTTTGAGGGTGTGTTTGGGTCTTACTAACATGATGTATATGCATTTATTTGAATTTTTTTATGTTTTGGGAACTTTTTGTTTTCTTCATACCCCTGCCCATCATAACATTTCATTTCATGAAAAAAATTTTAAAGTTATTTTTGCAAACTATTGTAAATATTCTTTAAAATTTTTATATACACACTTGGGGCGTTTTGTAGGTCCTCGGTATGTTATTTTTTGCATTTATTTTGGTGCATGATAAGTAAAATTGGTGATGGACAAATTCTTATGGTGAATGAGAACCATTGTAACGCATGTATGGGTCGTGATTCTGATTAGCTAGGTATAGGATAGAGTACTGAAGACCAACCCGAGTTTTTCTTTCCACCTTTCGGCCTTGAGCCACAATTTGTATTTTACAAATAAATAAAACCAACCATCTCCCACCCGGGATTTTGTGTTGTTTTTTGTAATAAAAACTCAAAGCGTAGCATTTGTTCCGCAGTGATATTTGCCATTGCTTTGTGTCTTGGGCAACTGTTCCAGCCCGAGTTTATTGCTCGGGCCAGCGTAAAAGTAGTGTTTTTCGAAACGCGAAACACCGGAAGCAGTTGTCCGGTGTAAGGCCACGTAGGAGGCATGGCCTCCGATGGGCGGATATTCTTTCCTCCTCTCACCATGGCGTCGGTGGGAGGCACGGAGGGGGACTGGCGCTTACCGCCAGCTACGCCAACACCCCCCGCACAAGAAGCACCCGAAGCACCCGGATTACCTGGACTACCGGGCTACCGGCACTACCGGCGGCACCAGTATCTCAGTTCCCTCCCCGTCGGCGGAAGTCGTGCAGCAGAAACCAGCAGCAGCGGTACCCACCAACGTGGCATGGAAAGAGGGGACCATCAGAGAGTACTCAAGGGCGCTGCGTGTACAGATCCCTCAAGGACAAGTACGCAGAGTACGTGAAGGGATCGGAAATCCTCCCGATACCCGAAACACTGAGCGAGATCGAGCCCAGGATCCTCTCCCTGCTGACCAAGGACCTGAAAAGCCACAAACTCATCGGAGTCAGCAGGGACGCCATGAGGAAGGCCATCAAAGCCCTCAAAATCAACGGCAAGATGGTGGCTAGGCGCAGCTACGCCACGTGGGACGTCCTGCTCAGCACCGCCGACGAGGCCAAGCTGGCCGGCACCATCATGCAGACCAAGACCCTGCTACTGGAAACTGAGTACATGGGCACGCGCAGATCCAGATCACCCTGCACGGGAGTGCTCCATGGACATCTCACCAGACCATGTCGGGGTTTTCACGCAGTACGGCAGGGTCGAGGAAGTAAAGGCGCTCACCTCGAGCAGGACTTTGGTGGCGACTTCACCCTGCAGGCGACGGTCGCTCGCGAAAAGTTGGCCAAATCCCCAACATCATCAACTGCAGGGGGAGAAGGATCTACGTCGTCGTGGAGGGCAGGAAGCCCTTCTGCTGGGTCTGCGGAGACTCCAACCACGTGGCCAGGGAGTGCCCCACTAAGAATCCGGCACCCAAGACCCAACCTCCGCAGACGACCGCCGCCGCCGCCACTACGAAGAGCCGGAAAAACCGGCACAACCAAAAAACGGCCCGGCGGAGCAAAAGGAAGGGGGAGAATGGAAGACGGTTGGCAGAGAGGACAAACCCAGAGCCAACCGTCGGCGGAAAAGCAACCCGCCAAAGCAGCAGCAGTGCCAGCGTCCCCTCCTGCGCCCTCTCCCCCGGCCGGCAAAGGAGTCAGCAGCTCCTCCCAGGAAGAAGGCGGCGAGCACCTCACCAACCAAGCAGGACGCCCTGCAGGCAAGCCCAAAAAACCCCCGACGGAGGAGCGGATGGAGGTCGACTCGGCACAACCAAGAGCCTCTTCCTGAAAAAGAAACAGAGGAGGAAGAACAGCAGCAGCAACACAGCATCAAGATGCAGCGGAGGAGCAAGAAGCAGCGACAGGAAGACGCATGCAAGCCGTCTCGCTACCCGGGTCTCCGGAAGCCAAAAGACACTTATGCCAAAGGCAAGCAGCCTCCCATCTTCCCCCTCAAAAAAATCAGCAAACATCTTTCCTTTTCCCGATCCCCGGTCTTCAAGCTGACCCCTTACACCAAGGAAAACTCTCTCCCCCACTCCCACCCCTTCTCCTACAACGTCCCAGCCCAGAAAGAAAAGACTCTCCCGGGGGCGAAGCCCCCAATGAAAATAGACTCAAAGGACGTAGCTAGGGAGTGGAGTGCACAAAGGCGTGCACTTTTGAAGCCACTCCTTAAGCTCAAAGAGGTCAACGGCAAGTCGTCCGAAGACCCGTTCAACTTCCCCGACGCCCGGGGTAATTACCCTCATCAGGACTACAGGGGGCAATCTAAAAGTGTGGGATCACGTGGAGGCTGCCGAAAAACTCTATCCCAACATCGTCATGATGAGGTGGTACTCCTGAACTACGCAAAATGGCAAAAAATTGTACGGGCGACTCAGGTTTTGCTCCACCCCTCGTTATATAGGGTGGTAAAACTAACATACCCAACGGACGTTGGCGGCATTGTCCATGACGGACGGTTAGTACGATGTAGGAACTGGTTCCCTTGGACAGTCCGTCGGGTCCTTTCCCCAATGATTTCTACCCGGTATGCGCTCGTGTTTAAGTGTTTTCTCTTTTCAGATCACTGAATGTCTATCAAGATAGCCAGCTTGAATGCGAGGGAGCTTGAGGGATCGGGGTAAGGCAGCTCATATAACTTCGTGACCTCTGTCCTTCGGCGTGGATGTGGCCGCGATCCAAGAGACTCACTTTGTTTGCGAAGTCGACTCGTGTGTGCTGTCCAACGACTTTGTCGTCTATTCAGCATACGGGAGCCGGCATCACCAGAGGGTTTCCTTTTGCTGGTCAAGCGTACCCTGGACGCGAGGATCGACCTTGTCCATGTCGGTGCCGAGGGCAAAGTAATCGTGGCCGATATTGCAATGAAAAGCAAAGACGTTCCGGCTGATTGCGGTTTACCGCGCCCAACGTTCAAGGTGAACGCGGGAGTCTCTTTCTTTCGGCTGTTGGAGCCCTTCATGGTGAATCCAACACGGCTAATCTTAGTTGGGGACTGGAATGCCATCCTAACCCCCCAAATGGGATAGAGGAGGGGCGCTAGCGGGTAGGTGGTGATCGCAGCCTGGTCGATCTGATCGGCAATTTGGTCTCGTCGATAGATACCGGGTCGATCATCCGGATGGGAAACATGTGGACGTGGACGCATAGTTGGCCTTCTACCCGAGGTATCAGCGTACCTGGATAGGATGTTAGTGAGAGAAGCCGACATAGACTTCTTAGAATGTCCAACGTTCCACTGGCGGAAGCTACTCGGACCACAAACTCGTTTGTGCCCGGGTGGCGTTGAAAATTTAGGCCTAGAATGGCTGGTTACTGGAAGTTTAATCAGTCCTTACTGGACAGGCAGGACTTTCGTGACCGTGGCTTAGAGTAGTTCAGCGGGCATTAATTGGGCGAGTCATTGGGAGTAAGTGGTGGGCTGTACAGCAAGGATAGCATTAGGTCTTTCGCCACCCAATACAGCCAACGGCTCAACCTAGATAAGGCTGCGAAGGCAAAGACACTTAGAGCTAATTTCGCCCGGGCGGAGGCTGGTGGGGATCCCTGAGATAGCCTTAGCCAGGGAGGCCCTGCAGCGCCCGGTAACGAGCGCTACATGGGTCAGGCATTAGACATAAGTTAAGCAAGATGTCTTCGAAAAGCTGTGAACATGACGCGGAGCTTTGCCTGAAGAAATTACTCCGTGCCGGCGACCGGTACATTCGAGAGGTACGACCCGGAGGGACATCTCCTAAGGTCCACTGACGACATGTCTTTTGAGCTTTCCCGGCAGCATTTCGAACACCGTTTTACCCAGGAACCTGGTCTCCGCGACGAAAGGGGAGTTTCCGCCTTCTTTGGCTGACTTTCCCCGGCTTTTGCCGGCTGAAGCGGCTAGCTGTGAAGGGGAATTACGGAGGACGAAATCTACGTGGCCTTGAAGAAGGTCGGCAGAGGCAAGTCGCCAGGTTTGGATGGTTTGCCCTACTGAATTGTACTTGAGGATGTCGCACCTTTTGTCCCGATCTTGGCTGTCGTAGATAACCACTGGTTTCAGCAGGGTCCATCACGGTCGGATCACAGGGGCGTGATCACGCTGCTGAGAAAGGGCAAGAAGGTTGGGAGGGAATTAGACGATTACAGGCCCATAACTCTGCTAAACACAGAGTTAAAGATTCTGGCCAAGATCCTGACGAATCGCTTGCAGCTAGTTGCCGAGTCTCTGTTGGAACCGGATCAGACTTGTTCTGTGAAGGGGAGAACAATTCAGAGCAACCTGCACTTGATTCGCACGATCGTAGAGGGTGTAGAAGACGACGATGAGGCCGCGCTGATCAATTTGGATCAGTCCAAGGCATTTGATAGGATTGACCATGGCTACCTGGCTGCTGTCCTGCAGGCCGCCGGATTCAAACCCGACTTCAGCCGCTGGATTAGCCTCCTGTATCGCTCCCCCCAGGCTGTGGTGCAGGTGAACGGGAAGCTGTCGGGCGCTTTCGCGCTTGTCTAGGTCGGTCCGACAGGGTTGTCCACTGTCGTCTCTCCTTTACGTCCTGGCGTTGGAGCCGCTACTTCGCCGGCTAAGGGACGAGACGCACAGTCCGGTCCTACGTGGAATCGCCGTCCCTGGTGGAGCTCGAGCCAGGGTTTCCGCGTACGCCGATGACGTAACGACCTTTGTGTCCTCCCGCAGGGACATAGAGGCGGTACAACAGGCGCTTGTACGGTACGAGAAGGTGACAGGGGCCAGAATTAACTGCGACAAGTCATCCGGCTTGCGGTTAGGTGCCTGGAAGGGTGTTTCCCTCCCGGGGCCCTTCGGCTGGACGGACGGGCCGGTCAAAATCCTCGGAGTTTGGTTCGGTCCGGACTTACAGCTGGAGAAAAACTGGTCAGAAGTACTGGCAAAGGTCGGCGCGTCGGTCAAGATTTGGCGTCGACGGGGTCTCTCCGTGAAGGGCTTGGCGGAGGTGTGTAACACATACCTCTTTCCCATGATCCTTTACCGACTGTCAGTACTTCCCCTTTGCGATGATCATGAGAAGGCGCTCGAGCGTTTGCTATTCTCCTGCCTGTGGAGAGGACGCAAACACATGGTCAGCAAAGGAGCCTGTTGCCTCCGTCCGTGTCAAGGGGGTCTGGGAATGCCACACTTGAGGAGCCACGTGCTCGCTTCGAGGTTGGCATTTCTCAGGCGCGCGTTGGAGGAAGATCGGTTGCTTGCGGGGGTAGTGAGGGACATGTTCCCTTGCCTTACCATCACCCCCCGACCCTTTGGCTGACCGTCAGGCCTTGGGTGCGACCGAAATTCCTGCTCGAATGTCTGGCGGCCTTGCAGGCCATTCCACGGTCCAGTGACCTTTCACAGCCTAGGAAAATCTTCTATCGGGGACTAGTGGAGGGTGCCGTGAAGGATAAGCTGTGCAGTAAGCTCGGCATGTCGAGAGTGGAGTACCGCTCTCATTGGTCTTGGGCGCCGGGTGCGGATTGGCTCAGCAACTCTGAGTTCTCTCTCACCTGGCGATTGGCTCGGAATGGCTTGTCGCTCAATGACAGGCGTTTCGCAATGGGCCTGGCGGATTTGCCAGATTGTGAACGTTGCAACCTTGGAATCAAGGAGACGTCTGCGCACGCCTTCTTCCATTGTTCGCGCGTTCGCCCGTTGTGGGAGCGTGTCGGCGAGTTGACTGCTCGTATCGCGCCGCGGGAGCTCGTGCTCATTGATCGCGCATACGCTGTGGACAATGTGTCGCCCCCGTACTCTGGAGTGAAACGGATGGTGTTTCTGTCGCTACTGGCCACGGCTAGAATGGTGATTTGGATGACGCGTCTGGAGGAAGTCTTGCGGGGAGGCCATCTTTCGGATCAGGATCTAATCCGATATTTTGAGCACCAGCTCAAAATGAAGATTAGAACTGAACGGAAACGACTGCACCCGACAGACTTCGGTGAAAGGTGGATAAATGCAGCGAGCCTGGTTCGCGTGACCGGGGCTAGCCTTGATTTTCTCTTCTAGATCTGCTAGGCGCATCGGGGTGGATTCCGTTGGAACCCCTCCCGTGGTTTAGGTAAGAAGTTCTTTTATGTACCTAGTTAATGTGAGTGCATGTGTTTGTCCTAGCCTGTTCCCGGCTCCATTGCTTTTGTTATGACCCAGTTCGAGATTCCCATTGTCCAATGTTATTTTTGTCCCATTTTTTGATTCTCGGCTGGGTCAGTCTTATATTCTCCAGTCCAACTTATTTTTTTGCCCAGCCTCCCCAGTCCCCCTTTAGGAAGAGAGCTCCTTGATTTTGTCCTTCAAGGCAGAATACAGCGGCCTCTTTATTTTTTGAGGGTGTGTTTGGGTCTTACTAACATGATGTATATGCATTTATTTGAATTGTTTTATGTTTTGGGAACTTTTTGTTTTCTTCATACCCCTGCCCATCATAACATTTCATTTCATGAAAAAAATTTTTAAAGTTATTTTTGCAAACTATTGTAAATATTCACAAATTTTTATATACACACTTGGGGCGTTTTGTAGGTCCTCGGTATGTTATTTTTTGCGACATTTTGGTGCATGATAAGTAAGAGTGGTGATGGACAAATTCTTATGGTGAATGAGAACCATTGTAACGCATGTATGGGTCGTGATTCTGATTAGCTAGGTATAGGATAGAGTACTGAAGACCAACCCGAGTTTTTCTTCCCCCTCCCACTTTTCGGCCTTGAGCCACAATTTGTATTTTACAAATAAATAAAACCAGCCATCTCCCACCCGGGATTTTGTGTTGTTTTTTGTAATAAGAAGCTCAAAGCGTAGCATTTGTTCCGCAGTGATATTTGCCATTGCTTTGTGTCTTGGGCAACTGGCGCTTCCAGCCCGAGTTTATTGCTCGGGCCAGCGTAAAAGTAGTGTTTTTCGAAACGCGAAACACCGGGAAGCAGTTGTCCGCAGGCCACGTAGGAGGCATGGCCTCCGATGGGACGGATAACAACACTCCTCTCACCATGGCGTCGGTGGGAGGCACGGAGGGGGACTGGCGCTTACCGCCAGCCACGCCAACACCCCCGCACAAGAAGCACCCGAAGCACCCGGATTACCTGGACTACCAAGACTACCGGCACTACCGGCGGCACCAGTATCTCCAGTTCCCTCCACGTCGGCGGAAGTTGTGCAGCAGAAACCAGCAGCAGCGGTACCCACCAACATGGCATGGAAAGAGGGGACCATCCAGAGAGTACTCAAGGGCGCTGCGTACTACGAATCCCTCAAGGACAAGTACGCAGAGTACGTGAAGGGATCGGAAATCCTCCCGATACCCGAAACGCTGAGCGAGATCGAGCCCAGGATCCTCTCCCTGCTGACCAAGGACCTGAAAAGCCACAAACTCATCGGAGCCGCAGGGACGCCATAGAGGAGGCCATCAAAGCCCTCAAAATCAACGGCAAGATGGTGGCTAGGCGCAGCTACGCCACGTGGGACGTCCTGCTCAGCACCGCCGACGAGGCCAGAAAACTGGCCGGCACCATCATGCAGACCAAGACCCTGCTACTGGAAACTGAGTACATGGGCACGCGCAGATCCAAGATCACCCTGCACGGAGAGTGCCCATGGACATCTCACCAGACCATGTCGGGGTTTTTTCACTCGCTCAGTACGGCAGGGTCGAGAAAGTAAAGGCGCTCACCTCGAAGCAGGGCTTTCTGACTGGCGACTTCACCCTGCAGGCGACGGTCGCTCGCGAAAAGTTGCCAAAATCCCCAACATCATCAACTGCAGGGGGAGAAGGATCTACGTCGTCGTGGAGGGCAGGAAGCCCTTCTGCTGGGTCTGCGGAGACTCCAACCACGTGGCCAGGGAGTGCCCCACTAAGAATCCGGCACCCAAGACCCAACCTCCGCAGACGACCGCCGCCGCCGCCGCTACTACAGCAGAAAAGCCGGAAAAACCGGCACAACCAAAAAACGGCCCGGCGGAGCAAAAGGAGGGAGAATGGAAGACGGTTGGCAAGAGAGGAACCAAACCCAAGAGCCAACCGTCGGCGGAAAAGCAACCCGCCAAAGCAGCAGCAGTGCCAGCGTCCCCTCCCTGCGCCCTCTCCCAAGCCAAAGGAGTCGGCAGCTCCTCCCAGGAAGAAGGCGACGACACCCTCGCCAACCAAGCAGGACGCCCTGCAGGCGAAACCCAAAACCCCCGACGGAGGAGCGGATGGAGGTCGGCTCAGCGGCACAACCAAGAGCCTCTTCCTGAAAAGAAACAGAGAGGAGGAAGAACAGCAGCAGCAACACAGCATCAAGATGCAGCGGAGGAGCAGAAGCAGCGACAGGAAGACGCATGCAGCCGTCTCGCTACCCGGGTCTCCGGAGAGGCCAAAAGACACTTATGCCAAAAAAGGCAAGCAGCCTCCCATCTTCCCCTCAAAAAATCAGCAAACATCTCTCCTTTTCCCAGTCCCCGGTCTTCAAGCTTACCCCACTTACACCAAGGAAAACTCTCTCCCCCACTCCCACCCCTTCTCCTACAACGTCCCAGCCCAGAAAGAAAAAGACTCTCCCGAGGGGCGAAGCCCTAATGAAAATAGACTCAAAGGACGTAGCTAGGGAGTGGAGTGTACAAAGGCGTGCACTTTTGAAGCCACTCCTTAAGCTCAAAGAGGTCAACGGCAAGTCGTCCGAAGACCCGTTCAACTTCCCCGACGCCCCGGGGGTAATTACCCCTATCAGGACTACAGGGGGGCAACCTAAAAGTGTGGGATCACGTGGAGGCTGCCGAAAAACTCTATCCCAACATCGTCATGATGAGGAGTGGTACTCCTGAACTACGCAAAATGGCGAAAAATTGTGCAGGCCGACTCCCAGTTTTGCTCCACCCCTCGTTATATAGGGTGGTAAAACTAACATACCCAACGGACGTTGGCGGCATTGTCCATGACGGACGGGTTACGTCCGATGTAGGAACTGGTTCCCTTTGGACAGTCCGTCGGGGTCCTTTCCCCCAATGATTTCTACCCGGTATGCGCTCGTGTTTAAGTGTTTTCTCTTTTCAGATCTACTAGATGTCTATCAAGATAGGCCAGCTTGAATGCGAGGGGCTTGAGGGATCGGGGTAAGGCGGCTCGCCTGCTTCGTGACCTCCTGTCCTTCGGCGTGGATGTGGCCGCGATCCAAGAGACTCACTTTGTTTGCGAAGTCGACTCGTGTGTGCTGTCCAACGACTTTGTCGTCTATTCAGCATACGGGAGCCGGCATGCCAGAGGGTTTCTTTGCTGGTCAAGCGTACCCTGGACGCGAGGATCGACCTTGTCCATGTCGGTGCCGAGGGCCGGCTCATCGTGGCCGATATTGCAGTGAAAAGCAAGACGTTCCGGCTGATTGCGGTTTACGCGCCCAACGTTCAAGGTGAGCGAGTCTCTTTCTTTCGGCTGTTGGAGCCCTTCATGGTGAATCCAACACGGCTAATCTTGGCCAGACTGGAATGCCATCCTAACCCCCAAATGGGATAGGGAGGGAGGGGCGCTAGCGGGTGGAGTGGTGATCGCAGCCTGGTCGATCTGATCGGCGAATTTGGTCTCGTCGATAGATACCGGGTCGATCATCCGGATGGGAGCATGTGGACGTGGACGCATAGTTGGCCTTCTACCCGTATCAGCGTACCTGGATAGGATGTTAGTGAGAGAAGCCGTGACATAGACTTAGGAATGTCCAACGTTCCACTGGCTAGGCTACCGGACCACAAACTCGTTTGTGCCCGGGTGGCGTTAGAATTTAGGCCTAGAATGGCTGGTTACTGGAAGTTCAATCAGTCCTTACTGGACAGGCGGGACTTTCGTGACCAGCTGACTAGAGTAGTTCAGCGGGCATTAATTGGGCGAGTCATTGGGAGTAAGTGGTAATAGCCTTAAGGATAATTAGGTCTTTCGCCACCTAATACAGCCAACGGCTCAACCTAGATAAGGCTGCGAAGGCAAAGACACTTAGAGCTAATTTCGCCCGGGCGGAGGCTGGTGGGGATCCCCTAGAGATAGCCTTAGCCAGGAGGCCCTGCAGCGCCCGACTAACGAGCGCTACATGGGTCAGGTAATTAGACATAAGTTAAGCAAGATGTCTTCCGAAGCTGTGAACATGGGCGCGGAACTGCGCAAGGAAGAAACTCGCCGCGTCGGCGACCGGTACACTGAGAGGTGCGCGACCCGGAGGGACATCTCAAGGTCCACTGACGCCATGTGCGAGGCTTTCCAAAGGCATTTCGAACACCGTCGCTACCAAGGAACCTGGTCTCCGCGACGAGGAGTTTCGCAGCTATTTGCTGACTTTCCCGGCTTTTGCCATTGGAAGCGGCTAGCTGTGAAGGAGATTAAAGGAGGACGACCAGGTGGCCTCACAATGAAGGCTCGGCAGAGGCAAGTCGCCAGGTTTGGATGGTTTGGCGAATTGTACTTGAGGATGTCGCAATCTTTTGTCCCGATCTTCGGCTGTCGTGGTGCTCAACCACTGGTTTCGGCAGGGGTCCATCCCCGGTCGGATCACCAGGGGTGACTCACGCTGTTGAGAAAGGGCAAGAAGGTTGGGAGGGAATTAGACGATTACAGGTGGCCCATAACTCTCATAAACACAGAGTTAAAGATTCTGGCCAAGATCCTGACGAATCGCTTGCAATGCCAGTTGCCGAGTCTCTGTTGAACCTATCTAGATCCCACTGCAAGGGGGAGAACAATTCAGAGCAACCTGCACTTTCTGATTCGCACGATCGTAGAGGGTGTAGAAGACGACGATGAGGCCGCGCTGATCAATTTGACCAGTCCAAGGCATCTGATAGGATTGACCATGGCTAACGGCTGCTGTCCTGCAGGCCGCCGGATTCAAACCCGACTTCAGCCGCTGGATTAGCCTTGTCTGCTCCTCCAGGCTGTGGTGCAGGGGGAATGGAAGCTGCTGGGCGCTTTCGCGCTGTCTAGGTCGGTCCGACAGGGTTGTCCACTGTCGTCTCTCCTGCGTCCTGGCGTTGGAGCCGCTACTTTCGCCGGGGTTGGCGGACGAGACGGTCCGGTCCCACGTGGAATCGCCGTCCCTGGTGGAGCTCGAGCCAGGGTTTCCGCACGATGACGTAACGACCTTTGGTAGTCCTCCCGCAGGGACATAGAGGCGGCACATCAGGCGCTTGGTGGTACGGTACGAGAAGGTGACAGGGGCTAGAATTGAACGGCGACAACATCTGGCTTGCGGTTAGGGTGCTCGAAGCGTGCTTCTCCCCGGGGCCCTTCGGCTGACGGACGGGGCCACGTCAAAATCCTCGGAGCTGGTTCGGTCCGGGACTCGCTGGAGAAAAACTGGTCAGAAGTACTGGCAAAGGTCGGCGCGTCGGTCAAGATTTGGCGTCGACGGGGTCCCTCCTGAAGGCTGGCGGAGGTGTGTAACACATACCTCTTTCCCATGATCTCATCGACTGTCAGTATATCTCCTTTTGCAGGATGATCATGAGAATGGGTGCTCGAGTTGCTGCTATTCTCCTGCCTGTGTAGAGAGGACGCAAACACATGGTCAGCAAAGGAGCCCGTTACCTGTCCGCCAAGGGGGTCTGGGAATGCCACACTTGAGCCACGTGCTCGCTTCGAGGTTGGCATTTCTCAGGCGCGTTGGAGGAAGATCGGTTGCTTGCGGGGGTAGTGAGGGACATGTCTTCGCCTACCATCACCCCCTCGGCTGACCGTCAGGCCTTGTGCGCGACCGAAATTCCTGCTCGATTGTTCATGGCCTTACAGGCCATTCCACGGTCCAGTGACCTTTCACAGCCTAGGAAAATCTTCTATCGGGGACTAGTGGAGGGTGCCGTGAAGGATAAGCTGTGCAGTAAGTTTTGCAGTACGGAGAGTGAGTACCGCTCTCATTGTCCTCATGCCGGTGCGGATTGGCTCAGCAACTCTGAGTTTCTCTCTCACCTGGCGATTGGCTCGGAACAGCTTGTCGCCTCACGACAAGCGTTTCGCAATGGCCTGGCGGATTTGCCAGATTGTGAACGTTGCAACCTTGGAATCAAGGAGACGTCTGCGCACGCCTTTCCATTGTTCGCGCGTTCGCCCGTTGCGGGGAGCGTCGGCGAGCGACCGCCTATCGCGCCGGGAGCTCGTGCTCATTGATCGCGCATACGCTGTGGACAATGTGTCGCCCCCTGCAATTTCTGGAGTGAAACGGATGGTGTTTCGTCGCCACTGGCCACGTAGAATGGTGATTTGGATGACAACGGAGGTAGCCCTGGGAGGCTGTCTTTTCGATCAGGATCTAATCCGATATTTGAGCACCATGTCAAAATGAAGATTAGAACTGAACGAACGACTGCACCTGACAGACTTCGGTGAAAGGTGGATAAATGCAGCGAGCCTGGTTCGCGGACCGGGGCTAGCTCGATTTTCTCTTCTAGATCTGCTAGGCGCATCGGGGTGGATTCCGTTGGAACCTCCCGGTTTAGGTAAGAAGTTTTGTAAAATTGGTTAATGTGAGGCAGCATGTTTGTCCTAGCCTGTTCCTGGCCCACGTTTTCTGAGCAGAATTCAGTTCGAGATTCCCATTGTCCACTGTTATTTTTGTCCCATTTTTTGGATTCTCGGCTGGGTCAAATTCTATATTCTCCAATCCAACTTATTTTTTTACCAGCCTCTCCAGTCCCCCTTTAGGAAGAGAGCCCTTGATTTTGTCCTTCGAAGGTAATTATAGCGCCTTTATTTTTTGGAGGTGTCAACTTACTAATATTAGATGCACATATGCATTTATTTGAATTGTTTTATGTTTTGGGAATTTTTTGTTTTCTTCATACCCCTGCCCATCACAATATCATCTTTAAAAAAATTTTAAAAGTTATTTTTGCAACCATTGTAAATATCTTACGTATTTTTATATACACACTTGGGGCGTTTTGTATCCTCGGTATGTTATTTTTTGCGATAATTATAATGATAAGTGAAGAGTGTGACGTGATGTTCTTATGGTATGAATGAGAACCATTGTAACGCATGTAGGGTTTATCCGCCGATGTATTAGGCATAGGATAGAGTACTGGAAGACCAACCTGAGTTTTTCTTCCTCCTCCCACCTTTCGGCCTTGAGCCACAATTTGTATTTACAACAACAAACCAGCCATCTCCCACCCGGGATTTTGTGTTGTTTTTGTATGTTGTGCTCAAAGTTGCATTTGTTCCGCAGGATATTTGCCATTGCTTTGTGTCTTGGGCAACTGGTTTTCCAGCCCGAGTTTATTGCTCAGCCAGCGTAAAAGCAGTGTTTTCGAAACGCGAAACACCGGGAAGCAGTTGTCTGCGGGAGACACGTAGGAGGCATGGCCTCCGATGGGCCGGATAACAACACCTCTCACCATGGAGTCGGTGGGAGGCACGGAGGGGGACTGGCGCTTACCGCCAGCTACGCCAACACCCTCTCGCACAAGAAGCACCCGAAGCACCCGGATTACCTGGACTACCAAGACTACCGGCACTACCGGCGGCACCAGTATCTCCAGTTCCCTCCACGTCGGCGGAAGTTGTGCAGCAGAAACCAGCAGCAGCGGTACCCACCAGCATGGCATGGAAAGAGGGGACCATCCAGAGAGTACTTCAAGGGCGCTGCGTACTACGAATCCCTCAAGGACAAGTACGCAGAGTACGTGAAGGGATCGGAAATCCTCCCGATACCCGAAACGCTGAGCGAGATCGAGCCCAGGATCCTCTCCTGCTGACCAAGGACCTGAAAAGCCACAAACTCATCGGAGTCAGCAGGGACGCCATAGAGGAGGCCATCAAAGCCCTCAAAATCAACGGGAAGATGGTGGCTAGGCGCAGCTACGCCACGTGGGACGTCCTGCTCAGCACTGCCGACGAGGCCAGAAAACTGGCCGGCACCATCATGCAGACCAAGACCCTGCTACTGGAAACTGAGTACATGGGCACGCGCAGATCCAAGATCACCCTGCACGGAGTGCCCATGGACATCTCACCAGACCATGTCGGGGTTTTTTTCACTCAGTACGGCAGGGTCGAGGAAGTAAAGGCGCTCACCTCGAAGCAGGGCTTTTTGACTGGCGACTTCACCCTGCAGGCGACGGTCGCTCGCGAAAAGTTGGCCAAAATCCCCAACATCATCAACTGCAGGGGGAGAAGGATCTACGTCGTCGTGGAGGGCAGGAAGCCCTTCTTGCTGGGTCTGCGGAGACTCCAACCACGTGGCCAGGGAGTGCCCCACTAAGAATCCGGCACCCAAGACCCAACCTCCGCAGACGACCGCCGCCGCCGCCGCTACTACAGCAGAAAAGCCGGAAAAACCGGCACAACCAAAAACGGCCCGGCGGAGCAAAAGGAGGGAGAATGGAAGACGGTTGGCAAGAGAGGAACCAAACCCAAGAGCCAACCGTCGGCGGAAAAGCAACCCGCCAAAGCAGCAGCAGTGCCAGCGTCCTCCTGCGCCCTCTCCCAAGCCAAAGGAGTCGGCAGCCCTCCCAGGAAGAAGGCGACGACACCCTCGCCAACCAAGCAGGACGCCCTGCAGGCGAAACCCAAAAACCCCCGACGGAGGAGCGGATGGAGGTCGGCTCAGCGGCACAACCAAGAGCCTCTTCCTGAAAAGAAACAGAGAGGAGGAAGAACAGCAGCAGCAACACAGCATCAAGATGCAGCGGAGGAGCAGAAGCAGCGACAGGAAGACGCAGCTGTCCTGCCAACGGTCCCCGGAGAGGCCAAAAGACACTTATGCCAAAAAGGTAAGCAGCCTCCCATCTTCCCCCTCAAAAAAATCAGCAAACATCTCTCCTTTTCCCAGTCCCCGGTCTTCAAGCTGACCCCACTTACACCAAGGAAAACTCTCTCCCCCACTCCCACCCCTTCTCCTACAACGTCCCAGCCCAGAAAGAAAAAGACTCTCCCGAGGGGCGAAGCCCTAATGAAAATAGACTCAAAGGACGTAGCTAGGGAGTGAGGCACAAAGGCGTACTTTTGAAGCCACTCCTTAAGCTCAAAGAGGTCAACGGCAAGTCGTCCGAAGACCCGTTCAACTTCCCCGACGCCCCGGGGGGTAATTACCCTCATCAGGACTACAGGGGGCAATCTAAAAGTGTGGGATCACGTGGAGGCTGCCGAAAAAACTCTATCCCAACATCGTCATGATGAGGAGTGGTACTCCTGAACTACGCAAAATGGCGAAAAATTGTGCAGGCCGACTCCCAGTTTTGCTCCACCCCTCGTTATATAGGGTGGTAAAACTAACATACCCAACGGACGTTGGCGGCATTGTCCACGACGGACGGGTTACGTCCGATGTAGGAACTGGTTCCCTTGGACAGTCCGTCGGGGTCCTTTCCCCCAATGATTTCTACCCGGTATGCGCTCGTGTTTAAGTGTTTTCTCTTTTCAGATCTACTAGATGTCTATCAAGATAGCCAGCTTAAATGCGAGGGGCTTGAGGGATCGGGGTAAGGCGGCTCGCCTGCTTCGTGACCTCCTGTCCTTCGGCGTGGATGTGGCCGCGATCCAAGAGACTCACTTTGTTTGCGAAGTCGACTCGTGTGTGCTGTCCAACGACTTTGTCGTCTATTCAGCATACGGGAGCCGGCATGCCAGAGGGGTTTCTTTGCTGGTCAAGCGTACCCTGGACGCGAGGATCGACCTTGTCCATGTCGGTGCCGAGGGCCGGCTCATCGTGGCCGATATTGCAGTGAAAAGCAAGACGTTCCGGCTGCGGTTTACGCGCCCAACGTTCAAGGTGAGCGAGTCTCTTTCGGCTGTTGGAGCCCTTCATGGTGAATCCAACACGGCTAATCTTATTGGGGACTGGAATGCCATCCTAACCCCCAAATGGGATAGAGGGAGGGGCGCTAGCGGGTGGAGTGGGGCATTCCAGCCTGGTCGATCTGATCGGCGAATTTGGTCTCGTCGATAGATACCGGGTCGATCATCCGGATGGGGAGCATGTGGACGTGGACGCATAGTTGGCCTTCTACCCGGGTATCAGCGTACCTGGATAGGATGTTAGTGAGAGAAGCCGACATAGACTTCTTAGAATGTCCAACGTTCCACTGGCTAGGCTACTCGGACCACAAACTCGTTTGTGCCCGGGTGGCGTTAGAATTTAGCCTAGAATGGCTGGTTACTGAAGTTCAATCAGTCCTTACTGGACAGGCGGGACTTTCGTGACCAGCTGACTAGAGTAGTTCAGCGGGCATTAATTGGGCGAGTCATTGGGAGTAAGTGGTGGGCTAGCCTTAAGGATAGCATTAGGTCTTTCGCCACCCAATACAGCCAACGGCTCAACCTAGATAAGGCTGCGAAGGCAAAGACACTTAGAGCTAATTTCGCCCGGGCGGAGGCTGGTGGGGATCCCCTAGAGATAGCCTTAGCCAGGAGGCTCTGGCAGCGCCCGACTAACGAGCGCATACATGGGTCAGGTAATTAGACATAAGTTAAGCAAGATGTCTTCCGAAGCTGAACATGGGCGCAGAACTGCGCAAGGAAGAAATTCGCCGTGCCGGCGACCGGTACATTCGAGAGGTGCGCGACCCGGAGGGACATCTCCCTAAGGTCCACTGACGACATGTGCGAGGCTTTCCGGCAGCATTTCGAACACCGTTTTACCAAGGAACCTGGTCTCCGCGACGAGGAGTTTCGCAGCTATTTGGCTGACTTTCCTCGGCTTTTTGCCGGCTGAAGCGGCTAGCTGTGAAGGGGAGATTACGGAGGACGAAATCTACGTGGCCTTGAAGAAGGTCGGCAGAGGCAAGTCGCCAGGTTTGGATGGTTTGCCCTATGAATTGTACTTGGAGGGGATGTCGCACCTTTTTGTCCCGATCTTGGCTGTCGTGTTCAACCACTGGTTTCGGCAGGGGTCCATCCCCGGTCGGATCACCAGGGGCGTGATCACGCTGCTGAGAAAGGGTGTGAAGGTTGGGAGAATTAGACGATTACAGGCCCATAACTCTGCTAAACACAGAGTTAAAGATTCTGGCCAAGATCCTGACGAATCGCTTGCAGCTAGTTGCCGAGTCTCTGTTGGAACCGGATCAGACTTGTTCTGTGAAGGGGAGAACAATTCAGAGCAACCTGCACTTGATTCGCACGATCGTAGAGGGTGTAGAAGACGACGATGAGGCCGCGCTGATCAATTTGGATCAGTCCGCATTTGATAGGATTGACCATGGCTACCTGGCTGCTGGTTCCGCAGGCCGCCGGATTCAAACCCGACTTCAGCCGCTGGATTAGCCTCCTGTATCGCTCCCCCCAGGCTGTGGTGCAGGTGAACGGGAAGCTGTCGGGCGCTTTCGCGCTGTTCAGGTCGGTCCGACAGGGTTGTCCACTGTCGTCTCTCCTTTACGTCCTGGCGTTGGAGCCGCTACTTCGCCGGCTAAGGGACGAGACGCACAGTCCGGTCCTACGTGTGGAATCGCCGTCCCTGGTGGAGCTCGAGCCAGGGTTTCCGCGTACGCCGATGACGTAACGACCTTTGTGTCCTCCTGCAGGGACATAGAGGCGGTACAACAGGCGCTTGTACGGTACGAGAAGGTGACAGGGGCCAGAATTAACTGCGACAAGTCATCCGGCTTGCGGTTAGGTGCCTGGAAGGGTAAGCCCCGGGGCCCTTCGGCTGACGGACGGGCCGGTCAAAATCCTCGGAGTTTGGTTCGGTCCGGACTTACAGCTGGAGAAAAACTGGTCAGAAGTACTGGCAAAGGTCGGCGCGTCGGTCAAGATTTGGCGTCGACGGGGATCTCTCCGTGAAGGGCTTGGCGGAGGTGTGTAACACATAACTCTTCCCCATGATCCTTTACCGACTGTCAGTACTTCCCTTTGCGACTGCGAGAAGGCGCTCGAGCGTTTGCTATTCTCCTGCCTGTGGAGAGGACGCAAACACATGGTCAGCAAAGGAGCCTGTTGCCTCCGTCCGTGTCAAGGGGGTCTGGGAATGCCACACCGAGGAGCCACGTGCTCGCTTCGAGGTTGGCATTTCTCAGGCGCGCGTTGGAGGAAGATCGGTTGCTTGCGGGGGTAGTGAGGGACATGTTCCCTTGCCTTACCATCACCCCGACCCTTTGGTCGACCGTCAGGCCTTGGGTGCGACCGAAATTCCTGCTCGAATGTCTGGCGGCCTTTGCAGGCCATTCCACGGTCCAGTGACCTTTCACAGCCTAGGAAAATCTTCTATCGGGGACTAGTGGAGGGTGCCGTGAAGGATAAGCTGTGCAGTAAGTTTGGCATGTCGAGAGTGGAGTACCGCTCTCATTGGTCTTGGGCGCCGGGTGCGGATTGGCTCAGCAACTCTGAGTTCTCTCTCACCTGGCGATTGGCTCGGAATGGCTTGTCGCTCAATGACAGGCGTTTCGCAATGGGCCTGGCGGATTTGCCAGATTGTGAACGTTGCAACCTTGGAATCAAGGAGACGTCTGCGCACGCCTTCTTCCATTGTTCGCGCGTTCGCCCGTTGTGGGAGCGTGTCGGCGAGTTGGACTGCTCACTGCCGCGGGAGCTCGTGCTCATTGATCGCGCATACGCTGTGGACAATGTGTCGCCCCCGTACTCTGGAGTGAAACGGATGGTGTTTCTGTCGCTACTGGCCACGGCTAGAATGGTGATTTGGATGATGTTATCTGGAGGAAGTCTTGCGGGGAGGCCGTCTTTCGGATCAGGATCTAATCCGATATTTTGAGCACCAGCTCAAAATGAAGATTAGAACTGAACGGAAACGACTGCACCCGACAGACTTCGGTGAAAGGTGGATAAATGCAGCGAGCCTGGTTCGCGGACCGGGGCTAGCCTTGATTTTCTCTTCTAGATCTGCTAGGCGCATCGGGGTGGATTCCGTTGGAACCCTCCCGTGGTTTAGGTAAGAAGTTCTTTTGTGTACCTAGTTAATGTGAGTGCATGTGTTTGTCCTAGCCTGTTCCCGGCTCCATTGCTTTTGTTATGACCCAGTTCGAGATTCCCATTGTCCACTGTTATTTTTGTCCCATTTTTTGATTCTCGGCTGGGTCAGTCTTATATTCTCCAATCCAACTTATTTTTTTGCCCAGCCTCTCCAGTCTCTCTTTAGGAAGAGAGCTCCTTGATTTTGTCCTTCAAGGCAGAATACAGCGGCCTCTTTATTTTTTGAGGGTGTGTTTGGGTCTTACTAACATGATGTATATGCATTTATTTGAATTTTTTTTATGTTTTGGGAACTTTTTTGTTTTCTTCATACCCCCGCCCATCATAACATTTCATTTCATGAAAAAAATTTTTAAAGTGTTTGCAAACTATTGTAAATATTCACAAATTTTTATATACACACTTGGGGCGTTTTGTAGGTCCTCGGTATGTTATTTTTTGCGACATTTTGGTGCATGATAAGTAAGAGTGGTGATGGACAAATTCTTATGGTGAATGAGAACCATTGTAACGCATGTATGGGTCGTGATTCTGATTAGCTAGGTATAGGATAGAGTACTGAAGCATTCAACCCGAGTTTTTCTTCCCTCCCACCTTTCGGCCTTGAGCCACAATTTGTATTTTACAAATAAATAAAACCAGCCATCTCCCACCCGGGATTTTGTGTTGTTTTTTGTAATAAGAAGCTCAAAGCGTAGCATTTGTTCCGCAGTGATATTTGCCATTGCTTTGTGTCTTGGGCAACTGTTTTCCAGCCCGAGTTTATTGCTCGGGCCAGCGTAAAAGTAGTGTTTTTCGAAACGCGAAACACCGGGAAGCAGTTGTCCGGTGTAAGGCCACGTAGGAGGCATGGCCTCCGATGGGCCGGATAACAACACTCCTCTCACCATGGCGTCGGTGGGAGTGCACGTGAGGGACTGGCGCTTACCGCCAGCTACGCCAACATCCCCCCGCACAAGAAGCACCCGAAGCACCCGGATTACCTGGACTACCAAGACTACCGGCACTACCGGCGGCACCAGTATCTCCAGTTCCCTCCACGTCGGCGGAAGTCGTGCAGCAGAAACCAGCAGCAGCGGTACCCACCAACGTGGCATGGAAAGAGGGGACCATCCAGAGAGTACTCATGGGCGCTGCGTACTACGAATCCCTCAAGGACAAGTACGCAGAGTACGTGAAGGGATCGGAAATCCTCCCGATACCCGAAACACTGAGCGAGATCGAGCCCAGGATCCTCTCCCTGCTGACCAAGGACCTGAAAAGCCACAAACTCATCGGAGTCAGCAGGGACGCCATAGAGGAGGCCATCAAAGCCCTCAAAATCAACGGCAAGATGGTGGCTAGGCGCAGCTACGCCACGTGGGACGTCCTGCTCAGCACCGCCGACGAGGCCAGAAAACTGGCCGGCACCATCATGCAGACCAAGACCCTGCTACTGGAAACTGAGTACATGGGTACGCGCAGATCCAAGATCACCCTGCACGGAGTGCCCATGGACATCTCACCAGACCATGTCGGGGTTTTTTTCACGCAGTACGGCAGGGTCGAGGAAGTAAAGGCGCTCACCTCGAAGCAGGGCTTTTTGACTGGCGACTTCACCCTGCAGGCGACGGTCGCTCGCGAAAAGTTGGCCAAAATCCCCAACATCATCAACTGCAGGGGGAGAAGGATCTACGTCGTCGTGAGGCAGGAAGCCCTTCTGCTGGGTCTGCGGAGACTCCAACCACGTGGCCAGGGAGTGCCCCACCAAGAATCCGGCACCCAAGACCCAACCTCCGCAGACGACCGCCGCCGCCGCCACTACAGCAGAAAAGCCGGAAACCGGCACAACCAAAACGGCCCGGCGGAGCAAAAAGGAGGAGAATGGAAGACGGTTGGCAAGAGAGGAACCAAACCCAAGAGCCAACCGTCGGCGGAAAAGCAACCCGCCAAAGCAGCAGCAGTGCCAGCGTCCCCTCCTGCGCCCTCTCCCAAGCCAAAGGAGTCGGCAGCTCCTCCCAGGAAGAAGGCGACGACACCCTCGCCAACCAAGCAGGACGCCCTGCAGGCGAAACCCAAAAAACCCCCGACGGAGGAGCGGATGGAGGTCGGCTCAGCGGCACAACCAAGAGCCTCTTCCTGAAAAGAAACGAACAGCAGCAGCAACACAAGCACCACGATGCAGCGGAGGAGCAGAAGCAGCGACAGGAAGACGCATGCAGCCGTCTCGCTACCCGGGTCTCCGGAGAGGCCAAAAGACACTTATGCCAAAAGGCAAGCAGCCTCCCATCTTCCCCCCTCAAAAAAATCAGCAAACATCTTTCCTTTTCCCAGTCCCCGGTCTTCAAGCTGACCCCACTTACACCAAGGAAAACTCTCTCCCCCACTCCCACCCCCTCCCTACAACGTCCCAGCCCAGAAAGAAAAAGACTCTCCCGAGGGGCGAAGCCCTAATGAAAATAGACTCAAAGGACGTAGCTAGGGAGTGGAGGCACAAAGGCGTGCACTTTTGAAGCCACTCCCAAGCTCAAAGAGGTCAACGGCAAGTCGTCCGAAGACCCGTTCAACTTCCCCGACGCCCCGGGGGTAATTACCCTCATCAGGACTACAGGGGGCAATCTAAAAGTGTGGGATCACGTGGAGGCTGCCGAAAAACTCTATCCCAACATCGTCATGATGAGGAGTGGTACTCCTGAACTACGCAAAATGGCGAAAAATTGTGCAGGCCGACTCCCAGTTTTGCTCCACCCCTCGTTATATAGGGTGGTAAAACTAACATACCCAACGGACGTTGGCGGCATTGTCCATGACGGACGGGTTACGTCCGATGTAGGAACTGGTTCCCTTGGACAGTCCGTCGGGGTCCTTTCCCCCAATGATTTCTACCCGGTATGCGCTCGTGTTTAAGTGTTTTTCTTTCAGATCTACTAGATGTCTATCAAGATAGCCAGCTTAAATGCGAGGGGCTTGAGGGATCGGGGTAAGGCGGCTCGCCTGCTTCGTGACCTCCTGTCCTTCGGCGTGGATGTGGCCGCGATCCAAGAGACTCACTTGTTTGCGAAGTCGACTCGTGTGTGCTGTCCAACGACTTTGTCGTCTATTCAGCATACGGGAGCCGGCATGCCAGAGGGGTTTCTTTGCTGGTCAAGCGTACCCTGGACGCGAGGATCGACCTTGTCCATGTCGGTGCCGAGGGCCGGCTCATCGTGGCCGATATTGCAGTGAAAAGCAAGACGTTCCGGCTGATTGCGGTTTACGCGCCCAACGTTCAAGGTGAGCGGAGTCTCTTTCTTTCGGCTGTTGGAGCCCTTCATGGTGAATCCAACACGGCTAATCTTAGTTGGGGACTGGAATGCCATCCTAACCCCCAAATGGGATAGAGGGAGGCGCTAGCGGGTGGAGTGGTGATCGCAGCCTGGTCGATCTGATCGGCGAATTTGGTCTCGTCGATAGATAATGGGTCGATCATCCGGATGGGAGCATGTGGACGTGGACGTATAATAGTTGGCCTTCTCTACCCGGGTATCAGCGTACCTGGATAGGATGTTAGTGAGAGAAGCCGACATAGACTTCTTAGAATGTCCAACGTTCCACTGGCTAGGCTACTCGACCACAAACTCGTTTGTGCCCGGGTGGCGTTAGAATTTAGGCCTAGAATGGCTGGTTACTGGAAGTTCAATCAGTCCTTACTGGACAGGCGGGACTTTCGTGACCAGCTGACTAGAGTAGTTCAGCGGGCATTAATTGGGCGAGTCATTGGGAGTAAGTGGTGGGCTAGCCTTATGGATAGCATTAGGTCTTTCGCCACCCAATACAGCCAACGGCTCAACCTAGATAAGGCTGCGAAGGCAAAGACACTTAGAGCTAATTTCGCCCGGGCGGAGGCTGGGGGATCCCCTAGAGATAGCCTTAGCCAGGGGAGGCCTGCAGCGCCCGACTAACGAGCGCTACATGGGTCAGGTAATTAGACATAAGTTAAGCAAGATGTCTTCCGAAGCTGTGAACATGGGCGCGGAACTGCGCAAGGAAGAAAATTTCGCCGTGCCGGCGACCGGTACATTCGAGAGGTGCGCGACCCGGAGGGACATCTCCTAAGGTCCACTGACGACATGTGCGAGGCTTTCCGGCAGCATTTCGAACACCGTTTTACCAAGGAACCTGGTCTCCGCGACGAGGAGTTTCGCAGCTATTTGGCTGACTTTCTCGGCTTTTGCCGGCTGAAGTTGCTGGGCTGTGAAGGGGAGATTACGGAGGACGAAATCTACGTGGCCTTGAAGAAGGTCGGCAGAGGCAAGTCGCCAGGTTTGGATGGTTTGCCCTATGAATTGTACTTGAGGATGTCGCACCTTTTTGTCCCGATCTTGGCTGTCGTGTTCAACCACTGGTTTCGGCAGGGGTCCATCCCCGGTCGGATCACCAGGGGCGTGATCACGCTGTTGAGAAAGGGCAAGAAGGTTGGGAGGGAATTAGACGATTACAGGCCCATAACTCTGCTAAACACAGAGTTAAAGATTCTGGCCAAGATCCTGACGAATCGCTTGCAGCTAGTTGCCGAGTCTCTGTTGGAACCGGATCAGACTTGTTCTGTGAAGGGGAGAACAATTCAGAGCAACCTGCACTTGATTCGCACGATCGTAGAGGGTGTAGAAGACGACGATGAGGCCGCGCTGATCAATTTGGATCAGTCCAAGGCATTTGATAGGATTGACCATGGCTACCTGGCTGCTGTCCTGCAGGCCGCCGGATTCAAACCCGACTTCAGCCGCTGGATTAGCCTCCTGTATCGCTCCCCCAGGCTGTGGTGCAGGTGAACGGGAAGCTGTCGTGGGCGCTGGCGCTGTCTAGGTCGGTCCGACAGGCTGTCCACTGTCGTCTCTCCTTTACGTCCTGGCGTTGGAGCCGCTACTTCTGCCGGCTAAGGGACGACGCACAGTCCGGTCCTAGCGCCGTAGAATCGCCGTCCCTGGTGGAGCTCGAGCCAGGGTTTCCGCGTACGCCGATGACGTAACGACCTTGTGCCCCTCCCGCAGGGACATAGAGGCGGTACAACAGGCGCTTGTACGGTACGAGAAGGTGACAGGGCCAGAATTAACTGCGACAAGTCATCCGGCTTGCGGTTAGGTGCCTGGAAGGGTGTTTCTCCCGGGGCCCTTCGGCTGGACGGACGGGCCGGTCAAAAATCCTCGGAGTTTGGTTCGGTCCGGACTTACAGCTGGAGAAAAAACTGGTCAGAAGTACTGGCAAAGGTCGGCGCGTCGGTCAAGATTTGGCGTCGACGGGGTCTCTCCGTGAAGGGCTTGGCGGAGGTGTGTAACACATACCTCTTTCCCATGATCCTTTACCGACTGTCAGTACTTCCCCTTTGCGATGATCATGAGAAGGCGCTCGAGCGTTTGCTATTCTCCTGCCTGTGGAGAGGACGCAAACACATGGTCAGCAAAGGAGCCTGTTGCCTCCGTCCGTGTCAAGGGGGTCTGGGAATGCCACACTTGAGGAGCCACGTGCTCGCTTCGAGGTTGGCATTTCTCAGGCGCGCGTTGGAGGAAGATCGGTTGCTTGCGGGGGTAGTGAGGGACATGTTCCCTTGCCTTACCATCACCCCCCGACCCTTTGGCTGACCGTCAGGCCTTGGGTGCGACCGAAATTCCTGCTCGAATGTCTGGCGGCCTTGCAGGCCATTCCACGGTCCAGTGACCTTTCACAGCCTAGGAAAATCTTCTATCGGGGACTAGTGGAGGGTGCCGTGAAGGATAAGCTGTGCAGTAAGCTCGGCATGTCGAGAGTGGAGTACCGCTCTCATTGGTCTTGGGCGCCGGGTGCGGATTGGCTCAGCAACTCTGAGTTCTCTCTCACCTGGCGATTGGCTCGGAATGGCTTGTCGCTCAATGACAGGCGTTTCGCAATGGGCCTGGCGGATTTGCCAGATTGTGAACGTTGCAACCTTGGAATCAAGGAGACGTCTGCGCACGCCTTCTTCCATTGTTCGCGCGTTCGCCCGTTGTGGGAGCGTGTCGGCGAGTTGACTGCTCGTATCGCGCCGCGGGAGCTCGTGCTCATTGATCGCGCATACGCTGTGGACAATGTGTCGCCCCCGTACTCTGGAGTGAAACGGATGGTGTTTCTGTCGCTACTGGCCACGGCTAGAATGGTGATTTGGATGACGCGTCTGGAGGAAGTCTTGC
>JBBBDQ010007406.1:0-69532 GCA_037127315.1 Ascarosepion bandense | reverse complement strand
CCTTGATTTTCTTTTTAGTTTCGTTCAAGTCACATCGGGGTGGATTCCTCTGGAACCCCTCCCGCGGTTAAGGCTTTCTTTGTATACCTAGTTAATGTGAGTGAATGCATTTGTCCTAGCCTGTTCCCGGCTCCATTGCTTTTGTTATGATCCAGTTCGAGATCTCACTGACCATTGTTACTGTCTCGTTTTATTCTCGGCTGGGTCAGTCTATATATTCTCCAGTCCAATTTATTTTTGTACCCAGCTTCTCCATTCCCCCTTAGAAAGAGAGCGGCTTGATTTTGTCTCTACAGGCAGAATACAGTAGCCTCTTTAATTACGAGGGTGTGTTTGGGTCTTACTAACATTTTGTATAAATATTCATTTGAAAATTGTTTTTTGTTTTGGGGATTTTTTGTTTCTTCATACCCCCCCGCCCCCATCATATCATCTCATACAAATGTTTAAAATCTATTTTGTACTATAATTGTAAATAGTCACAAATTTTTATGTACAAATTTTAAATCTATTTTTGTAAATAATCACAAATTTTTATGTACATTTGGGGCGTTTTTGTAGGTCCCCGGTATGTTTTTGCGATATTTTGGTGCTAGATAAGTACGAGTGTTGATGGACAAATTCTTATGGTGAATGAGAATCATTGTAACGTATGTAATGAATCTGATTAGCTAGGTATAGGATAATATAGTAACTGAAGACCACTCCCAAGTTTTGTTCCCCCTCCCCCACCTTTCGGCCTTGTGCCATAATTCATGTAAAAATGAATAAATAAACCAGCCACTTCCCCAGACTTTGTTTGTGTGGATTTTGTGTTGTGGGAGCTTAGTGGAGCATTTGTTCCTCCGTGTTATTTGTTCGCACTCTGTCTCTCGGACATACTGTTTTCCAGCCCGAGTTTACGTTCGGGCCAGCGTAAAAGTAGTGTTCTTCGGAACGCGAAACACCGGAAGCAGTTGAAC
This sequence comes from Ascarosepion bandense, assembly GCA_037127315.1. Lineage (NCBI taxonomy): Eukaryota > Metazoa > Mollusca > Cephalopoda > Sepiida > Sepiidae > Ascarosepion > Ascarosepion bandense. The sequence goes on along the minus strand of JBBBDQ010007406.1, from coordinate 68,570 downwards.
CACCCGTGGCATGGCCACGGCCTAGCCACTTCCCTCTGTTCGTTGAAGAGCCTAGTGGAGTAGTTGTTCCGCAGTGATATCTGCTCGCACTTTGTCTCTTGGACAACTGATTTCCAGCCCGAGTTCATTGCTCGGGCCAGCGTAAAGTAGCGGTTTCTTCGAAAACGCGAAACACCGGAAAGAAGTTGTTCGGTGATCGGTCACTTTTGTGGCATGGCCACAGAAGGACCGGGGGAAGTCGGCACTCCCACCACGGCGTCGGTGGGAGACTGGCAACTGTGTGACGCAGACGACGACGACGTCATAGCCCGCACCATGACCGAGTGGGAGAGCATGCTGTTCGGCTCCCCCACACCAGCGAGGCGGCGGCGGCCACACTGTCAGCAGCGACCACCCCAGCAGCGGCGACTGCACCTGCAGCAGAGACCACCCCAGCAGCGGCGACTGCACCTGCAGCAGCGACCAGACCAGCAGCGGCGACTGCACCTGCAGCAGCGACCACCCCAGCAGCGGCGACTGCACCTGCAGCAGCGACCAATCCAGCAGCGGCGCACCGCACCTGCAGCAGCGACCAATCCAGCAGCGGCGACTGCACCGGCACCAGCAACCAAACGTGCAGCAGCAGCAGCAACCAAACCTGCTCCAGCGACCGGATCTGCAGCAGCGTCCAGACCGGCGGCAACCGCAGCAACAACACCCCACCGGCACGGACAGCAGCAGCAGCAGCAGCAGCAGCAACACCAGCGTCCCCCTTACCCTCGACCTCTGGGTGGAAAGGAGGCAAGAAGACTACGCGTAAGGACGAGGACTATTACCAGTCCATCCAAAAGGACGAGTGCGGACTACATCAGGGGGACGGAGCTCGTCTTCGAAGCCGACCACTGGCGCAGATCGAGGCGAGAGTCATCACCCTGATCACCAAGGACCTGAAGACCAAAAAACTGATCGGCGTCCCCAGGGATACGTTCGAGGGAGGGACTGCAGACACTGAAGATCAGAGCCAGGGCCGTAGCGAGGAGAAGCAACACCACGTGAGACGTCCTGCTCGGCCTGCCCGAAGAAGCCAAGAACTTGATCGGCGTGGTTCTGGAGACCCAAAACGCTCCAGTTCCACACGGAGTACATGGGCACGAAGAAGGTGAAAATCACGCTGCACGGCGTCCCCATGGACATTGCTGAGGACCACGTGGGCGCCTTCTTCGTCCAATATGGAAGGGTGGCCGAAGTCTCCTCGCTGCGGTCGAAAGGCGGATTCCTCACGGGAGACATGACCCTGCAGGTGACCCCTGACAAGGAAAACATCGCAAAGATCCCCAACATCCTCACCTGCAGGGGTCGCGCCATCTTCGTCATCGTAGAAGGCAGGAAGCCGTGCTGTTGGGTCTGCGGGTCGGCGGAGCACGTGGCAAAGGCGTGCCCAACCAAGAATCCGGCCCTCAAGGCCCAACCAGCCCAACCAGTCAAGCAGCAACCGGCGGCACAGGCGAAGGATGGCGCAAAACAAGCACAACCCACACAGTCTCCCGTGAGCAACAAAGACGGCGAATGGCAGGTGGTGGCCAGGAAGAAAGCCAAAAAACCTTCCCGACAATGCCGCCACCTGTCAAGACGCCTGCCAAGCAGACCCCGGTGGGGCTGTCGACTCCTACCAAACCTAAGGAGTCCCCGGCGAAGGCGCTGCAAAACCAAAGGAGGTGTCTCCTCCCAAGCAGAGGAAGGCAAGAAGTCCTTCCCCCAGCAAATGGAAGTACAAAGGACACCCTCCCTGAAACGTGGGAGAGAGGAAGAGTGCAGAGGAGCAGCACAACAACACAAAAGCCAGGAGAAGGAGCAGGAGCAACGAAAGGAGGCCAGTGAGCCGAAAAATGCAGCTCTCTACCAGTGTCTCCCTGTTAAACAGACTTATGCACTAAAGGTAAGAAGTCTTCCTTCATCCCCGCAAAAAGCCTCCCAGTCCCCAGTCTTTAAACTGACCCCCCTGAAATCATGTACTTTAACCCCCACTCCCTCCCCTCCCTCCTCTGTCCACTCCTCTCGGGCAAAAAAGAAAAAAGCCCTGCCCCAAGGGGAAGCACTCCTTAAAGTGAGTGAGGACGTTGCCTCTGAGTGGTCATCTCAGAGGCGAAAACTATTAAAGCCCCTGCTGAAGCTGACTTCAGTGGAGGGCAAACCAGTTGAAGATCCTAGAAACTTTCCCCAGGCCCCAGGTGTCATCACCCCAGGAGGAACACCAGGCAACCTGAGGGTCTGGGATCACATCCACGAAGCAAAGAGACATTTTGCAAAAGTTACCATGGTTCAGCACAACACACCTGAACTCAAAAAAATGGAAAAAAATTGTTCGGGGAGGTCCCCTGTTTTACTCCACCCCAGTCTCTATAGGGTAGTGAAACTAACATACCCCACGGACGTTGGCATTGTCCTAGACGGACGGATTACGTCCGATGTAGGAACGGGTTCCCTAGGACAGTCCGTCGGGGTCCTATCTGTTAGGATTTCGTCCCGTATGTGACTAGTACTTTTGTTGCATGTTTTTGTTGTTTTTTCCTTTTCAGAACCAAATCAGTTCATTAAGATAGCCAGCATAAATGCGAATGGCCTGAGGGATCGGGGTGCGCGGCTCGTCAAGCTTCGTGACCTCTTGTCGTTCGGCGTGGATGTGGCCGCGATCCAAGAGACTCACTTTGTTTGCGAAGTCGACTCGTGTGTGCTGTCTAACGACTATGTCGTCTATTCAGCATATGGGAGCCGGCATGCCAGAGGTGTTTCTTTGCTGGTCAAGCGTACCCTGGATGCGAGGATCGACCTTGTCCATGTCGGTGCCGAGGGCCGGTTGATCGTGGCAGATATTGCAGTGAAAAGCAAGTCGTTCCGGCTGATTGCGGTTTATGCGCCCAATGTCCAAGGTGAGCGTGTCTCTTTCTTTCGGCTGTTGGAGCCCTTCATGGTGCATTCATAATCTTAGTTGGGGACTGGAATGCTGTCCAAACTTCAAATGGGATAGAGGAAGGGGCGCTAGCGGGTGGAGTGGGTGATCGTAGCCTGGTTGATCTGATCGGCGAATTTGGTCTCGTCGATAGATACCGGGTCGATCATCCGGATGGGAGCATGTGACGTGGACGCATAGTTGGCCTTCTACCCGGGTATCCGCGTACCTGGATAGATGTTAGTCAGAGAAGCCGACATAGACTTCTTAGAATGTCCAACGTTCCACTGGCTAGGCTACTCGGACCACAAACTCGTTTGTGCCCGGGTGGTGTTAGACTTTAGGCCTAGGTTGGCTGGTTATTGGAAGTTCAATCAGTCCTTATTGGACAGGCGGGACTTTCGTGACCAGCTGACAAAACTAGTTCAGCGGGAATTAACTGGGCGAGTCATTGGAGCAGGTGTATTAACCTTAAGGACACCATTAGGTCTTTCGCCACCAAAGATAGCCAGCGGCTCAACCTAGATAAGGCTGCGGAGGCAAAGATTAATTCTAGTGCCACTCTCACCCGGGCGGAGGCTGGAGGGGATCCCCTAGAGATAGCCTTAGCCAGGAGGCCCTGGAGCGTTCGACTAGCGGGCGCTACATGGGTCAGGTAATTAGGGCTAAGTTAAGCAAAATGTCTTCCGAAGCTGTGAACATGGGCGCAGAACTGCGCAAGGAAGAAATTCGCCAGGCCGGCGACCGGTACATTCGAGAGGTACGCGACCCGGAGGACATCTCCTAAGGTCCACCAACGACATGTGCGAGGCGTTCCGGCAGTATTTCGAACACCGATTTACCAAGGAGCCTGGACTCCGTGACGAGGAGTTTCCGCAGCTATTTGGCTGACTTTCCCCGGCTTTTGCCGGCTGAAGCGGCTAGCTGCGAAGGGGAGATTACGGAGGACGAAATCTACGTGGCTTTGAAGAAGGTCGGCAGAGGCAAGTCGCCAGTTTGGATGGTTTCAAGCCCTATGAAATGTACTTGAGGATGTCGCACCTTTTTGTCCCGCTCTTGGCTGTCGTGTCTAACCACTGGTTTCGGCAGGGGTCCATCCCCGGTCGGATCACCAGGGGCGTGATCACGCTGTTGAGAAAAGGCAAGAAGGTTGGGAGGGAACTAGATGATTACAGGCCCATAACTCTGCTAAACACAGAGTTAAAGATTTTGGCCAAGATCCTGACGAATCGCTTGCAGCTAGTTGCCGAGTCTCTGTTGGGACCGGATCAGACTTGTTCGCAGGACGAACAATTCAGAGCAACCTGCACTTGATTCGCACGATCGTAGAGGGTGTAGAAGACGACGATGAGGCCGCGCTGATCAATTTGGATCAGTCCAAGGCATTTGATAGGATTGACCATGGCTACCTGGCTGCTGTCCTGCAGGCCGCCGGATTCAAACCCGACTTCAGCCGCTGGATTAGCCTTCTATCGCCTCCAAGGCTGTGGTACAGGTGAACGGGAAGCTGTCGGGCGCTTTCGCGCTGTCTAGGTCGGTCCGACAGGCTGTCTCACTGTCTTCTCCTTTACGTCCTGGCGTTGGAGCCCCTCCTCCTTCAAGCCGGCTAAGGGACGAGACGGGCAGTCCGGTCCTACGTGGAATCGCAGTCCCTGGCGGAGCTCGAGCCAGGGTTTCCGCGTACGCCGATGACGTAACGACCTTTGTGTCCTCCCGCAGGGACATAGAGGCGGTACAACAGGCGCTTGTACGGTACGAGAAGGTGACAGGGGCCAGAATTAACTGCGACAAGTCTTCCGGCTTGCGGTTAGGCGCTTGGAAGGGTGTTTCCCCTCCCGGGGCCCTTCGACTGGACGGACGGGCCGGTCAAGCCCTCGGAGTTTGGTTCGAACCCGGACTTACAGTTGGAGAAAAACTGGTCTGAAGTACTGGCAAAGGTCGGCGCGCGGTCAAGGTTTGGCGTCGACGGGGTCTCTCCGTGAAGGGCTTGGCGGAGGTGTGCAACACATACCTCTTTCCCATGATCCTTTACCGGCTGTCAGTACTTCCCCTTTGTGACGATCATGAGAAGGCAGCTCGAGCGTTTGCTATTCTCCTGCCTGTGGAGAGGACGCAAACACATGGTCGACAAAGGAGTCTGTTGCCTCCGTCCGTGTCAAGGGGGTCTGGGGATGCCACACTTAAGGAGCCACGTGCTCGCTTCGAGGTTGGCATTTCTCAGACGCGCGTTGGAGGAAGATCGGTTGCTTGCGGGGGTAGTGAGGGACATGTTCCCTTGCCTCACCATCGCTCCCCCTGACCCTATGGCTGACCGTCAGGCCTTGGGTGCGACCGAAATTCCTGCTCGAATGTCTGGCGGCCTTTGCAGGCCATTCCACGGTCCAGTGACCTTTCACAGCCTAGGAAACCTTCATCGGGGATTAGTGGAGGGTGCCGGAAGGATAAGCTGTGGAGCAGCCGGCATGTCGAGAGTGGAGTACCTCGCTCTCATTGGTCTTGGGCGCCAGGTGCGGATTGGCTCAGCAACTCTGAGTTTTCTCTCACCTGGCGATTGGCTCGGAATGGTTTGTCGCTCAAATGACAAGCGTTTCGCAATGGGCCTGGCGGATTTGCCAGATTGTGAACGTTGCAACCTTGGAATTAAGGAGACGTCGGCGCACGCCTTTCTTCCATTGTTCGCGCGTTCGCCCGTTGTGGGCGCGTGTCGGCGAGTTGACTGCTCGTATCTCGCCGCGGGAGCTTGTGCTCATTGATCGCGCATACGCTGTGGACAATGTGTCGCCCCCGTACTCTGGTGTGAAGCGGATGGTGTTTCTGTCGCTACTGGCCACGGCTAGAATGGTGATTTGGATGACGCGTCTGGAGGAAGTCTTGTGGGGTGAGGTCGTCTATTGGATCAGGGCTCATCCGATATTGAGCACCAGCCGAAAATGAAGATTGTGAACTGAACGGAAACGGCTGCACCCGACAGACTTTAGCAAAAGGTGGATATATGCAGCGAGCCTGGTTCGTGTGACCGGGGCTAGCCTTGATTTTCTTTTTTTAGTTCTGCCAAGTCACATCGGGGTGGATTCCTCTGGAACCCCTCCCGCGGCGTTAAGGTTAGCTTTCTTTTTGTATACCTAGTTAATGTGAGTGAATGCATTTGTCCTAGCCTGTTCCCGGCTCCATTGCTTTTGTTATGATCCAGTTCGAGATTCCCACTGACCATTGTTACTTTGCCCCGTTTTATTCTCGGCTGGGTCAAGGCCTTATATATTCTCCAGTCCAATTTATTTTTGTACCCAGCTTCTCCATTCCCCTTAGAAAGAGAGCGGCTTGATTTTGTCTCTACAGGCAGAATACAGTGGCCTCTTTAATTACGAGGTGTGTTTGGGTCTTACTAACATTTTGTATAAATATTCATTTGAAATTGTTTTTTGTTTTGGGGATTTTTTGTTTCTTCATACCACCCCGCCCCCATCATATCATCTCATGTATAAATGTTTAAAATCTATTTTTGTACTATAATTGTAAATAGTCACAAATTTTTATGTACAAATTTTAAAATCTATTTTTGTAAATAATCACAAATTTTTATGTACATTTTGGGGCGTTTTTGTAGGTCCCCGGTATGTTTTTGCGATATTTTGGTGCTAGATAAGTACGAGTGTTGATGGACAAATTCTTGTGGTGAATGAGAATCATTGTAACGTATGTATGGGTCGTGAATCTGATTAGCTAGGTATAGGATATAGTAACTGAAGACCACCCCAAGTTTGTTCCCCCTCCCACCTTTCGGCCTTGTGCCATAATTCATGTAAAAATGAATAAATAAAACCAGCCACTTCCCCAAGACTTTTGTTTGTGTGGATTTTGTGTTGTGGGAGCTTAGTGAACATTTGTTCCTCCGTGTTATTTGTTCGCACTCTGTCTCTCGGACATACTGTTTTCCAGCCCGAGTTTATTGCTCGGGCCAGCGTAAAAGTAGTGTTCTTCGGAACGCGAAGCACCGGGAAGCAGTTGTCCACCTCGTGGCATGGCCCGGCCTGGCCACTTCCCCCTGTTCGTTGGAAGAGCCTAGTGGAGTAGTTGTTCCGCAGTGATATCTGCTCGCACTTTGTCTCTTGGACAACTGATTTCCAGCCCGAGTTCATTGCTCGGGCCAGCGTAAAGTAGCGGTTTCTTCGAAAACGCGAAACACCAGAAGAAGTTGTCCGGTGATCGGTCACTTTTGTGGCATGGCCACAGAAGGACCGGGAAGTCGGCACTCCCACCACGGCGTCGGTGGGAGATTGGCAACTGTGTGACGCAGACGACGACGACGTCATAGCCCGCACCATGACCGAGTGGGAGAGCATGCTGTTCGGCTCCCCCACACCAGCGGAGGCAGCGGCGGCCACACTGTCAGCAGCGACCACCCCAGCAGCGGCGACTGCACCTGCAGCAGAGACCACCCCAGCAGCGGCGACTGCACCTGCAGCAGCGACCAATCCAGCAGCGGCGACTGCACCTGCAGCAGCGACCAATCCAGCAGCGGCGACTGCACCTGCAGCAGCAACCAAACGTGCGCCATTCCTGCAGCAGCAGCAACTCAAACCTGCTCCAGCGACCGGATCTGCAGCAGCGTCCAGACCGGCGGCAACTGCAGCAGCAACACCCCCGCCGGCACGGACAGCAGCAGCAGCAGCAGCAGCAACACCAGCGTCCTTACCCTCGACCTCTGGGTGGAAAGGAGGCAAGAAGATCACGCGTAAGGACGAGGACGCTATTACCAGTCCATCCAAAAGGATTACGCGGACTACATCAGAGGGACGGAGCTCGTCTCGAAGCCGGACCCTTGGCGCAGATCGAGGCGAGGTCATCACCCTGATCACCAAGGACCTGAAGACCAAGAAATTGATCGGCGTCCCCAGGGATACGTTCGAGGAGGGACTGCAGACACTGAAGATCAGAGCCAGGGCCGTAGCGAGGAGAAGCAACACCACGTGGGACGTCCTGCCGGCTCCGCCGATGAAGCCAAGAAACTTAATCGGCGTGGTTCTAAAACCAAAACGCTCCAGTTCCACACGGAGTACATGGGCACGAAGAAGGTGAAAATCACGCTGCACGGCGTCCCCATGGACATTGATGAAGATCACGTCGGCGCCTTCTTCGTGCAATATGAGGTGGCCGAAGTCTCCTCGCTGCGGTCGAAAGCAGGATTCCTCACGGGAGACATGACCCTGCAGGTGACCCTGGACAAGGAAAACATCGCAAAGATCCCCAACATCCTCACCTGCAGGAGTCGCGCCATCTTCGTCATCGTAGAAGGCAGGAAGCCGTGCTGTTGGGTCTGCGGGTCGGCGGAGCACGTGGCAAAAGCGTGCCCAACCAAGAATCCGGCCCTAAAGGCCCAACCAGCCAGCAGTCCAAGCAGCAACCAGCGGCGCAGGAGAAGGATGGCGGAAAACAAGCACAACCTACGCAGTCTCCCGTGACCAACAAGAACGGCGAATGGCAGGTGGTGGCCAGGAAAAAAGCCAAAAAACCTTCCCCGGACAATGTGCCGCCACCTGTCAAGACGCCTGCCAAGCAGACCCCGGTGGGGCTGTCGACTCCTACCAAACCTTAGGAGTCCCCGGCAGGGGGCTCGGCAAAACCAAGGGAGGTGTCTCCTCCCCGACAGAGGAAGGCAAGAAGTCCTTCCCCCCAGCAAATGGAAGTACAAGGACACCCTCCCTGAAACGTGGGAGGAAGAGGCAGAGGAGCAGCACAACAACACAAAGGCCAGGAGAGAGGAGCCGGAGCAACGAAAGGAGGCCGCGAGCCGAAAAATGCAGCTCTCTACCAGTGTCTCCAGTTAAACAGGCTATGCACTAAAGGTAAGAAGTCTTCCTTCATCCCACCAAAGCCTCCCAGTCCCCAGTCTTTAAACTGACCCCCCTGAAATCTTGTGCTTTAACCCCCACTCCCCTCCCCCTCCTCCTCCTCCCACTCCCTCTCAGGCAAAAAAGAAAAAGCCCTGCCCCAGGGGGAAAGCCTCCCTTAAAGTGAGTGAGGACGTTGCCTCTGAGTGGTCATCTCAGAGGCGAAAACAACAAAGCCCCTGCTGAGGCTGACCTCAGTGGAGGGCAAGAACACTGAAAATCCCAGAAACTTTCCCCAGGCCCCAGGTGTCATCCACCTGGTGAGGAACACCGGTGGCAACCTGAGGGTCTGGGACCATGCGAAGCAAAAAGACACTTTTCGCAAATAACTATGGTTCAGCACAACACACCTGAACTCAAAAAAAATGGAAAAAAATTGTTCAGGGGAGGTCCCCTGTTTCTCCACCCCAGTCTCTATAGGAGTGATGAAACTAACATACCCCACGGACGTTGGCGGCATTGTCCTAGACGGACGGATTACGTCCGATGCGGGAACGGAGTTCCCTAGGACAGTCCGTCGGGGTCCTATCTGCTGATTTCCGTCCCGTATGTGACTAGTACTTTTGTTGCTGTTTTTTGTTGTTTTTTTCCTTTTTCAGAACTAAATCATGTCTATTAAGATGTCGGCAATGCGAATGGCCTGAGGGATCGGGGTAAGGCCCGGCTCGCCTGCTTCGTGACCTCTTGTCGTTCGGCGTGGATGTAGCCGCGATCAAGAGACTCACTTTGTTTGCGAAGTCGACTCGTGTGTGCTGTCTAACGACTATGTCGTCTCTTCAGCATATGGGAGCCGGCATGCCAGAGGTGTTTCTTTGCTGGTCAAGCGTACCCCTGGATGCGAGGATCGACCTTGTCCATGTCAGTGCCGAGGGCCGGCTGATCGTGGCAGATATTGCAGTGAAAAGCAAGTCGTTCCGGCTGATTGCGGTTTATGCGCCCAATGTCCCAGGTGAGCGTGTCTCTTTCTTTCGGCTGTTGGAGCCCTTCATGGTGCATTCAACACGGCTAATCTTGGTTAAGGGGACTGGAATGCCGTCTAACCCCCAAATGGGATAGAGGAAGGGGCGCTAGCGGGTAGGTGGTGATCGTAGCCTGGTTGATCCTGATCGGCATTTGGTCTCGTCGATAGATACCAGGTCGATCATCCGGATGGGAGCATGTGGACGTGGACCGCATAGTTGGCCTTCTACCCGGGTATCCGCGTACTGGATAGGATGTTAGTCAGAGAAGCCGACACATAGACTTCTTAGAATGTCAACGTTCCACTGGCTAGGCTGCTCGGACTAGCTCGTTTGTGCCCGGGTCGTATTAGACTTTAGGCCTAGGTTGGCTGGTTATTGGAAGTTCAATCAGTCCTTATTGGACAGACAGGACTTTCGTGACCAGCTGACAAAGCTAGTTCAGCGGGAATTAACTGGGCGAGTCGTTGGGAGTAGGTGGTGGGTTAACCTTAAGGACACCATTAGGTCTTTCGCCACCAAATATAGCCAGCGGCTCAACCTAGATAAGGCTGCGGAGGCAAAGACACTTAGTGCTAATTTCACCCGGGCGGAGGCTGGAGGGGGATCTAAGAGATAGCCTTAGCCAGGGGAGGCCCTGGAGCGCTCGACTAGCGGGCGCTACATGGGTCAGGTAATTGGGGCTAAGTTAAGCAAGATGTCGTGACACAGACATGGGCGCAGAACTGCGCAAGGAAGAAATTCGCCAGGCCGGCGACCGGTACATTCGAGGTACGCGACCCGGAGGGACATCTCCTAAGGTCCACCAACGACATGTGCGAGGCGTTCCGGCAACATTTCGAACACCGATTTACCAAGGAGCCTGGACTCCGTGACGAGGAAGTTCACAGCTATTTGGCTGACTTTCCCAGCTTTGCCGGCTGGAAGCGGCTAGCTGCGAAGGGAAGTTAGGGACGAAATCTACGTGGCTTTGAAGAGGTCGGCGAGGGCAACCAAGTCGCCAGGCTTGGATATGGTTTGCCCTATGAAATGTACTTGAGGATGTCGCACCTTTTTGTCCCACTCTTGGCTGTCGTGTTCAACCACTGGTTTCGGCAGGGGTCCATCCCCGGTCGGATCACCAGGGGCGTGATCACGCTGTTGAAGAAAAGGCAAAGAAGGTTGGGAGGGAACTAGATGATTACAGGCCCTTAACTCTGCTAAACACAGAGTTGAATTTTTTGGCGAATCCTGACAGATCGCTTGCAGCTGGGTGCCGAGTCTCTGTTGGGACCGGATCAGACTTGTTCTGTGAAGGGACGAACAATTCAGAGCAACCTGCACTTGATTCGCACGATCGTAGAGGGTGTAGAAGACGACGATGAGGCCGCGCTGATCAATTTGGATCAGTCCAAGGCATTTGATAGGATTGACCATGGCTACCTGGCTGCTGTCCTGCAGGCCGCCGGATTCAAACCCGACTTCAGCCGCTGGATTAGCCTTCTGTATCGCTCCCCTAAGGCTGTGGTACAGGTGAACGAGAGAAGCTGTCGGGCGCTTTCGCGCTGTCTGGGTCGGTCCGACAGGGTTGTCCACTGTCTTCTCTCCTTTACGTCCTGGCGTTGGAGCCCCTCCTTCGCCGGCTAAGAAACGAGACGGGCAGTCCGGTCCTACGTGGAATCGCAGTCCCTGGCGGAGCTCGGGCAGAGGTTTCCGCGTACGCCGATGACGTAACGACCTTTGTGTCCTCCGCAGGGACATAGAGGCGGTACAGCAGGCGCTTGTACGGTACGAGAAGGTGACGAGGCCAGAATTAACTGCGACAAGTCTTCCGGCTTGCGGTTAGGCGCTTGAAGGAGTGTTTCCCTCCCGGGAGCCCTTCGACTGGACGGACGGGCCGGTCAAACTCCTCGGAGGTTTGGTTCGGTCCGGACTTGCAGTTGGAGAAAAACTGGTGTACTGGCCAGGTCGGCGCGTCGGTCAAGGTTTGGCGTCGACGGGGTCTCTCCGTGAAGGAGCTTGGCGGAGGGTGTGTGCAACACATACCTCTTTCCCATGATCCTTTACCGGCTGTCGGTGCTTCCCCTTTGTGACGATCATGAGAAGGCGCTCGAGCGTTTGCTATTCTCCTGCCTGTGGAGAGGACGCAAACACATGGTCGACTCGAGTCTGTTGCCTCCGTCCGTGTCAAGGGGGTCTGGGGATGCCACACTTGAGGAGCCACGTGCTCGCTTCGAGGTTGGCATTTCTCAGGCGCGCGTTGGAGGAAGATCGGTTGCTTGCGGGGGTAGTGAGGGACATGTTCCCTTGCCTTACCATCGCTCCCCAGACCTATGGCTGACCGTCAGGCCTTGGGTGCGACCGAAATTCCTGCTCGAATGTCTGGCGGCCTTACAGGCCATTCCACAGTCCAGTGACCTTTCACAGCCTAGGAAACTCTTCTATCGAAGGATTAGTGGAGGGTGCCGTGAAGGATAAGCTGTGGAGTAAGCTCGGCATGTCGAGAGTGGAGTACCGCTCTCATTGGTCTTGGGCGCCAGGTGCGGATTGGCTCCAGCAACTCTGAGTTCTCTCTGACCTGGCGATTGGCTCGGAATGGTTTGTCGCTCAATGACAAGCGTTTCGCAATGGGCCTGGCGGATTTGCCAGATTGTGAACGTTGCAACCTTGGAATCAAGGAGACGCTCGGCACGCGCCTTCTTCCATTGTTCGCGCGTTCGCCCGTTGTGGGCGCGTGTCGGCGGGATGACTGCTCGTATCTCGCCGCGGGAGCTTGTGCTCATTGATCGCGCATACGCTGTGGACAATGTGTCGCCCCCGTACTCTGGTGTGAAGCGGATGGTGTTTCTGTCGCTACTGGCCACGGCTAGAATGGTGATTTGGATGACGCGTCTGGAGGAAGTCTTGCGGGGGAGGTCGTCTTTTGGATCAGGATCTAATCCGATATTTTGAGCACCAGCTCAAAATGAAGATTAGAACTTGAACGGAAACGGCTGCACCCGACAGACTTTAGCAAAAGGTGGATATATGCAGCGAGCCTGGTTCGTGTGACCGGGGCTAGCCTTGATTTTCTTTTTTAGTTCTGCCAAGTCACATCAGGGTGGATTCCTCTGGAACCCCTCCCGCGGTTAAGGTTAGCTTTCTTTTTGTATACCTAGTTAATGTGAGTGAATGTATTTGTCCTAGCCTGTTCCCGGCTCCATTGCTTTTGTTATGATCCAGTTCGAGATTCCCACTGACCATTGTTATTTTGCCCCGTTTTATTCTCGGCTGGGTCAGCCTTATATATTCTCAGTCCAATTTATTTTTGTACCCAGCTTCTCCCACTCCCCTTAGAGAAGAGAGCGGCTTGATTTTGTCTCTACAGGCATCAGAATACATTGGCCTCTTTAATTACAGTGTGTTTGGGTCTTACTAACATTTTGTATAAATATTCATTTGAAATTGTTTTTGTTTTGGGGATTTTTTGTTTCTTCATACCCCTCCCATCATATCATCTCATGTACAAATGTTAAAATCTATTTTTGTACTATAATTGTAAATAGTCACAAATTTTTATGTACAAATTTTAAATCTATTTTTGTAAATAATCACAAATTTTTATGTACATTTGGGGCGTTTTTGTAGGTCCCGGTATGTTTTTGCGATATTTTGGTGCTAGATAAGTACGAGTGTTGATGGACAAATTCTTATGGTGAATGAGAATCATTGTAACGTATGTATGGGTCGTGAATCCGATTAGCTAGGTATAGGATATAGTAACTGAAGACCACCCCAAGTTTTGTTCCCCCTCACCTTTCCGACTTGTGCCATAATTCATGTAAAAATGAATAAATAAAACCAGCCACTTCCCCCCCAGACTTTTGTTTGTGTGGATTTTGTGTTGTGGGAGCTTAGTGGAGCATTTGTTCCTCCGTGTTATTTGTTCGCACTCTGTCTCTCGGACATACTGTTTTCCAGCCCGAGTTTGTCGGTAGCGTAAAAGTAGTGGTCTTCGGAACGCGAAACACCGGGAAGCGGTTGTCCACCTCGTGGCATGGCCACGGCCTAGCCACTTCCCCCCTGTTCGTTGGAAGAGCCTATTGGAGTAGTTGTTCCGCAGTGATATCTGCTCGCACTTTGTCTCTTGGACAACTGATTTCCAGCCGAGTTCATTGCTCGGGCCAGCGTAAAGTAGCGGTTTCTTCGAAAACGCGAAACACCGGAAAGAAGTTGTCCGGTGATCGGTCACTTTTGTGGCATGGCCACAGAAGGACCGGGGAAGTCGGCACTCCCACCACGGCGTCGGTGGGAGATTGGCAACCGTGACGCAGACGACGACGACGTCGCCAGCCCGCACCATGACCAGGTGGGAGAGCATGCTGTTCGGCTCCCCCACACCAGCGGAGGCGGCGGCGGCCACACTGTCAGCAGCGACCACACCCCAGCAGCAGCGACTGCACCTGCAGCAGAGACCACCCCAGCAGCGGCGACTGCACCTGCGGCAGCGACCAGACCAGCAGCGGCGACTGCACCTGCAGCGACCACCCCAGCAGCGGCGACTGCACCTGCAGCAGCGACCAATCCAGCAGCGGCGACTGCACCTGCAGCAGCGACCAATCCAGCAGCAGCGACTGCACCGGCACCAGCAACCAAACGTGCAGCAGCAGCAGCAGCCAAACCTGCTCCAGCGACCGGATCTGCAGCAGCGTCCAGACCGGCAGCAACTGCAGCAACAACACCCCCACCGGCACGGACAGCAGCAGCAGCAGCAGCAGCAGCAACACCAGCGTCCCATACCCTCGACCTCTGGGTGGAAAGGAGGCAAGAAGATCACGCGTAAGGACGAGGACTATTGCCAGTCCATCAAGGATTACGCGGACTACATCGGGGGGACGGAGCTCGTCTCTCGGCGGACCACTTGGCGCAGATCGAGGCGAGAGTCATCACCTGATCACCAAGGACCTGAAGACCAAAAAAACTGATCGGCGTCCCCAGGGATACGTTCGAGGAGGGACTGCGAACGCTTGAAGATCAGAGCCAGGGCCGTAGCGAGGAGAAGCAACACCACGTAGGACGTCCTGCTCGGCTCCGCCGAAGAAGCCAAGAACTTGATCGGCGTGGTTCTGGGAACCAAAACGCTCCAGTTCCACGAGGAGTACATGGGCACGAAGAAGGTGAAAATCACGCTGCACGGCGTCCCCATGGACATTGCTGAGGACCACGTGGGCGCCTTCTTCGTCCAATATGGAAGGGTGGCCGAAGTCTCCTCGCTGCGGTCGAAAGCAGGATTCCTCACGGGAGACATGACCCTGCAGGTGACCCTGGACAAGGAAAACATCGCCAAAATCCCCAACATCCTCACCTGCAGGGGTCGCGCCATCTTCGTCATCGTAGAAGGCAGGAAGCCGTGCTGTTGGGTCTGCGGGTCGGCGGAGCACGTGGCGAAAAGCGTGCCCAACCAAGAATCCGGCCCTAAAGGCCCAACCAGCCCAACCGGTCAAGCAGCAACCAGCGGCGCAGGAGAGGATGGCGGAAAACAAGCACAACCTACGCAGTCTCCGTGACCAACAAGAACGGCGAATGGCAGGTGGTGGCCAGGAAGAAAGCCAAAAAACCTTCCCCGGACAATGTGCCGCCACCTGTCAAGACGCCTGCCAAGCAGACCCCGGTGGGGCTGTCGACTCCTACCAAACCTAAGGAGTCCCCGGCGAAGGCGCCGGCAAACCAAAGGAGGTGTCTCCTCCCAAACAGAGGAAGAGCAAGAAGTCCTTCCCCCAGCAAATGGAAGTACAAAGGACACCCTCCCTGAAACGTGGGAGAGAGGAAGAGGCAGAGGAGCAGCACAACAACACAAAGGCCAGGAGAAGGAGCCGGAGCAACGAAAGGGGGAGCCGCGAGCCGAAAAATGCAGCTCTCTACCAGTGTCTCCGGTTAAACAGACTTATGCACTAAAGGTAAAAGTCCTTCCTTCATCCCCGCAAAGCCTCCCAGTCCCCAGTCTTTAAACTGACCCCCCTGAAATCTTGTGCTTTAACCCCCACTCCCTCCCCTCCTCCTCTGTCCACTCCCTCTCGGGCAAAAAAGAAAAAAGCCCTGCCCCAAGGGGAAGCACTCCTTAAAGTGAGTGAGGACGTTGCCTCTGAGTGGTCATCTCAGAGGCGAAAGCCTCTTAAAGCCCCTGCTGAGGCTGACCTCAGTGGAGGGCAAGAACACTGAAAATCCCAGAAACTTTCCCCAGGCCCCAGGTGTCATCACCCTGGTGAGGAACACCGGTGGCAACCTGAGGGTCTGGGATCACATCCACGAAGCAAAGAGACATTTTGCAAAAGTTACCATGGTTCAGCACAACACACCTGAACTCAAAAAAATGGAAAAAAAATTGTTCGGGGAGGTCCCCTGTTTTACTCCACCCCAGTCTCTATAGGGTAGTAAAACTAACATACCCCACGGACGTTGGCAGCATTGTCTAGACGGACGGATTACGTCCGATGTAGGAACAGGTTCCCTAGGACAGTCCGTCGGGGTCCTATCTGCTGAGGATTTCCGTCCCATATGTGACTAGTATTTTTGTTGCATGTTTTTGTTGTTTTTTCCTTTTCAGAACTAAATCATGTCTATTAAGATAGCCAGCTTAGAAATGCGAATGGCCTGAAGGGGATCGGGGAGTAGGCGGCTCGCCTGCTTCGTGACCTCTTGTCGTTCGGCGTGGATGTGGCGCGATCCGAGAGACTCACTTTGTTTGCGAAGTCGACTCGTGTGTGCTGTCTAACGACTATGTCGTCTATTCAGCATATGGGAGCCGGCATGCCAGAGGTGTTTCTTTGCTGGTCAAGCGTACCCTGGACGCGAGGATCGACCTTGTCCATGTCGGTGCCGAGGGCCGGCTGATCGTGGCAGATATTGCAGTGAAAAGCAAATCGTTCCGGCTGATTGCGGTTTATGCGCCCAATGTCCCAGGTGAGCGTGTCTCTTTCTTTCGGCTGTTGGAGCCCTTCATGGTGCATTCAACACGGCTAATCTTAGTTGGGGACTGGAATGCCGTCCTAACCCCCAAATGGGATAGAGGAAGGGGCGCTAGCGGGTGGAGTGGTGATCGTAGCCTGGTTGATCTGATCGGCGAATTTGGTCTCGTCGATAGATACCGGGTCGATCATCCGGATGGGAGCATGTGGACGTGGACGCATAGTTGGCCTTCTACCCGGGTATCCGCGTACACCTGGATAGGATGTTAGTCAGAGAAGCCGACATAGACTTCTTAGAATGTCCAACGTTCCACTGGCTAGGCTACTCGGACCACAAACTCGTTTGTGCCCGGGTCGTATTAGACTTTAGGCCTAGGTTGGCTGGTTATTGGAAGTTCAATCAGTCCTTATTGGACAGACGGGACTTTCGTGACCAGCTGACAAAGTTTAGTTCAGCGGGAATTAACTGGGCGAGTCATTGGGAGTAGGTGGTGGGTTAACCTTAAGGACACCATTAGGTCTTTCGCCACCAAATATAGCCAGCGGCTCAACCTAGATAAAGGCTGCGGAGGCAAAGACACTTGGTACTAATTTCACCCGGGCGGGGGCTGGAGGGGATCCCCTAGAGATAGCCTTGTAGGGGAGGCCCTGGAGCGCTCGACTAGCGGGCGCTACATGGGTCAGGTAATTAGGGCTAAGTTAAGCAAGATGTCTTCCGAAGCTGTGAACATGGGCGCAGAACTGCGCAAGGAAGAAATTCGCCAGGCCGGCGACCGGTACATTCGAGAGGAACGCGACCCGGAGGGACATCTCCTAAGGTCCACCAACGACATGTGCGAGGCGTTCCCGGCAGCATTTCGAACACCGATTTTCAAGGAGCCTGTGGACCTCCGTGACGAGGAGTTTCGCAGCTATTTGGCTGACTTTCCCCGGCTTTTGCGGCCTAGGCGGCTAGCTGCGAGGAAATTACGGAGGACGAAATCTACGTGGCTTTGAAGAAGGTCGGCAGAGGCAAGTCGCCAGGCTTGGATGCACGCCCCCTATGAAATGTACTTGAGGATGTCGCACCTTTTTGTCCCGCTCTTGGCTGTCGTGTTCAACCACTGGTTTCGGCAGGGTCCATCCCGGTCGGATCACCAGGGGCGTGATCACGCTGTTGAGAGCAAGAGGTTGGGGAGGGAACTAGATGATTACAGGCCCATAACTCTGCTAAACACAGAGTTAAAGATTTTGGCCAAGATCCTGACGAATCGCTTGCAGCTAGTTGCCGAGTCT
This sequence comes from Ascarosepion bandense, assembly GCA_037127315.1. Lineage (NCBI taxonomy): Eukaryota > Metazoa > Mollusca > Cephalopoda > Sepiida > Sepiidae > Ascarosepion > Ascarosepion bandense. The sequence continues at coordinate 50,599 of JBBBDQ010007406.1, read as the reverse complement.
CTGTTGCAGGACCGGATCAGACTTGTTCTGTGAAGGGACGAACAATTCAGAGCAACCTGCACTTGATTCGCACGATCGTAGAGGGTGTAGAAGACGACGATGAGGCCGCGCTGATCAATTTGGATCAGTCCAAGGCATTTGATAGGATTGACCGCGAGCTGCCACCGGCTGCTGTCCTGCAGGCCGCCGGATTCAAACCCGACTTCAGCCGCTGGATTAGCCTTCTGTATCGCTCCCCCAAGGCTGTGGTACAGGTGAACGGGAAGCTGTCGGGCGCTTTCGCGCTGTCTAGGTCGGTCCGACAGGGTTGTCCACTGTCTTCTCTCCTCTACGTCCTGGCGTTGGAGCCCCTCCTTCGCCGGCTAAGGGACCGAGACGGGCAGTCCGGTCCTACGTGGAATCGCAGTCCCTGGCGGAGCTCGAGCCAGGGTTTCCGCGTACGCCGATGACGTAACGACCTGTGTGTCCTCCGCAGGGACCTTAGAGCGGTACAGCAGGCGCTTGTACGGTACGAGAAGGTGACAGGGGCCAGAATTAACTGCGACAAGTCTTCCGGCTTGCGGTTAGGCGCTTGGAAGGGTGTTCCCTCCCGGGGCCCTTCGACTGGACGGACAGACCCGGTCAAGCTCCTCGGAGTTTGGTTCGGTCCGGACTTACAGTTGGAGAAAAACTGGTCTGAAGTACTGGCAAAGGTCGGCGCGTCAGTCAAGGTTTGGCAGCGTCGACGGGGTCTCTCCGTGAAGGGCTTGGCGGAGGTGTGCAACACATACCTCTTTCCCACATGATCCTTTACCGGCTGTCAGTACTTCCCCTTTGTGACGATCATGAGAAGGCGCTCGAGCGTTTGCGCTGTTCTCCTGCCTGTGGAGAGGACGCAAACACATGGTCGACAAAGGAGTCTGTTGCCTCCGTCCGTGTCAAGGGGTCTGGGGATGCCACACTTGAGGAGCCACGTGCTCGCTTCGAGGTTGGCATTTCTCAGGCGCGCGTTGGAGGAAGATCGGTTGCTTGCGGGGGTAGTGAGGGACATGTTCCCTTGCCTTACCATCCTCCCCCCGACCCTATGGCTGACCGTCAGGCCTTGGGTGCGACCGAAATTCCTGCTCGAATGTCTGGCGGCCTTACAGGCCATTCCACGGTCCAGTGACCTTTCACAGCCTAGGGAAACTCTTCTATCGGGGATTAGTGGAGGGTGCCGTGAAGGATAAGCTGTGGAGTAAGCTCGGCATGTCGAGAGTGGAGTACCGCTCTCATTGGTCTTGGGCGCCGGGTGCGGATTGGCTCAGCAACTCTGAGTTCTCTCTGACCTTGCGATTGGCTCGGAATGGTTTGTCGCTCAATGACAAGCGTTTCGCAATGGGCCTGGCAGTTGCCAGATTGTGAACGTTGCAACCTTGGAGATCAAGGAGACGTCGGCGCACGCCTTCTTCCATTGTTCGCGCGTTCGCCCGTTGTGGGCGCATTGTCGGCGAGTTGACTGCTCGTACTCTCGCCGCAGGAGCTTGTGCTCATTGATCGCGCATACGCTGTGGACAATGTGTCGCCCCCGTACTCTGGTGTGAAGCGGATGGTCTTCTGTCGCTACTGGCCACGGCTAGAATGGTGATTTGGATGACGCGTCTGGAGAAGTCTTGCGGGGAGGTCGTCTTTCGGATCAGGATCTAATCCGATATTTTGAGCACCAGCTCAAAATGAAGATGAGCAGACGAGCAGCTGCGCCCGACAGACTTTAGCAAAGGTGGATATATGCAGCGAGCCTGGTTCGTGTGACCGGGGCTAGCCTTGATTTTCTTTTGGTTCTGCCAAGTCATCAGGGTGGATTCCTCTGGAGTCCCTCGCAGTTAAGGTTAGCTTTCTTTTGTATACCTAGTTAATGTGAGTGAATGTATTTGTCCTAGCCTGTTCCCGGCTCCATTGCTTTTTGTTATGATCAGTTCGAGATTCCACTGACCATTGTTATTTTGCCCCGTTTATTCCTCGGCTGGGTCAGCCTTATATATTCTCCAGTCCAATTTATTTTTGTACCAACTTCTCCATTCCCTTAGAAAGAGAGCGGCTTGATTTTGTCTCTACAGGCAGAATACAGTGGCCTCTTTAATTACGGGTGTGTTTGGGTCTTACTAACATTTTGTATAAATATTCATTTGAAATTGTTTTTGTTTTGAGGATTTTTTGTTTCTTCATACCCCTCCCCATCATATCATCTCATGTACAAATGTTAAAATCTATTTTTGTACTATAATTGTAAATAGTCACAAATTTTTATGTACAAATTTTAAAATCTATTTTTGTAAATAATCACAAATTTTTATGTACATTTGGGGCGTTTTTGTAGGTCCCCGGTATGTTTTGCGATATTTTGGTGCTAGATAAGTACGAGTGTTGATGGACAAATTCTTATGGTGAATGAGAATCATTGTAACGTATGTATGGGTCGTGAATCCGATTAGCTAGGTATAGGATATAGTAACTGAAGACCACCCCAAGTTTTGTTCCCCCTCCCACCTTTCGGCCTTGTGCCATAATTCATGTAAAAATGAATAAATAAAACCAGCCACTTCCCCCCAGACTTTTGTTTGTGTGGATTTTGTGTTGTGGGAGCTTAGTGAGGCATTTGTTCTCCGTGTTATTTGTTCGCACTCTGTCTCGGACATGCCTGAGCAGCAGCCCGAGTTTATTGCTCGGGCCAGCGTAAAGTAGTGGTCTTCGGAACGCGAAACACCGGGAAGCAGTTGTGCACCTCGTGGCATGGCCACGGCCTAGCCACTTCCCCCCTGTTCGTTGGAAGAGCCTAGTGGAGTAGTTGTTCCGCGAGTGATATCTGCTCGCACTTTGTCTCTTGGACAACTGATTTCCAGCCCGAGTTCATTGCTCGGGCCAAAGCGTAGTAGCGGTTTCTTCGAAAACGCGAAACACCGGAAAAGTTGTCCGGTGATCGGTCACTTTTGTGGCATGGCCACAGAAGGACCGGGGAAGTCGGCACTCCCACCACAACGTCCGGTGGAGATTGGCAACTGTGTGACGCAGACGACGACGACGTCGTAGCCCGCACCATGACCGAGTGGGAGAGCATGCTGTTCCGGCTCCCCCACACCAGCGGAGGCGGCGGCGGCCACGCCATAAGCAGCGACCACCCCAGCAGCGGCGACTGCACCTGCAGCAGAGACCACCCCAGCAGCAGCTGCACCTGCAGCAGCGACCAGACCAGCAGCGGCGACTGCACCTGCAGCAGCGACCACCCCAGCAGCGGCGACTGCACCTGCGGCAGCGACCAATCCAGCAGCGGCGACTGCACCTGCAACAGCGACCAATCCAGCAGCGGCGACTGCACCGGCACCAGCAAGCAAACCGTGCAGCAGCAGCAACCAAACCTGCTCCAGCGACCGGATCTGCAGCAGTGTCCAGACCGGCAGCAACTGCAGCAACAACACCCCCACCGGCACGGACAGCAGCAGCAGCAGCAGCAGCAACACCAGCGTCCCCCTTACCCTCGACCTCTGGGTGGAAAGGAGGCAAGAAGATCACGCGTAAGGACGAGGACTATTGCCAGTCCATCCAAAAGGATTACGCGGACTACATCAGGGGGACGGAGCTCGTCTCGAAGCCGGACCACTTGGCGCAGATCGAGGCGAGAGTCATCCACCTGATCACCAAGGACCTGAAGACCAAAAAACTGATCGGCGTCCCCGGGGATACGTTCGAGGAGGGACTGCAGACACTGAAGATCAGAGCCAGGGCCGTAGCGAGAGAAGCAACACCACGTGGGACGTCCTGCTCGGCTCCGCCGAAGAAGCAGAACTTGATCGGCGTGGTTCTGGAGACGGCGCTCCAGTTCCACACGGAGTACATGGGCACGAAGAAGGTGAAAATCACGCTTGCACGGCGTCCCCATGGACATTGCTGAGGACCACGTGGGCGCCTTCTTCGTCCAATATGGAAGGGTGGCCGAAGTCTCCTCGCTTCACCCCGGTCGAAAGCAGGATTCCTCACGGGAGACATGACCCTGCAGGTGACCCTGGACAAGGAAAACATCGCCAGAAATCCCCAGCAGCATCCTCACCTGCAGGGGGTCTCGCGCCATCTTCGTCATCGTAGAAGGCAGGAAGCCGTGCTGTTGGGTCTGCGGGTCGGCGGAGCACGTGGCAAAAGCGTGCCCAACCAAAAATCCGGCCTAAAGGCCCAACCAGCCCAACCGGTCAAGCAGCAACCAGCGGCGCAGGAGAAGGATGGCGGAAAACAAGCACAACCTACGCAGTCTCCCGTGACCAACAAGAACGGCGAATGGCAGGTGGTGGCCAGGAAGAAAGCCAAAAAACCTTCCCCGGACAATGTGCCGCCACCTGTCAAGACGCCTGCCAAGCGAACCCCGGTGGGGCTGTCGACTCTACCAAACCCTGAGTCCCCGGCGGCGAAGGCGCCGGCAAAACCAAAGGAGGTGTCTCCTCCCAAACAGAGGAAGGCAAAAGTCCTTCCCCCCAGCAAATGGAAGTACAAAGGACACCCTCCCTGAAACGTGGGAGAGAGGAAGAGGCAGAGGAGCAGCACAACAACACAAAGGCCAGGAGAAAGGAGCCGGGCAACGAAAGGAGGCCGCGAGCCGAAAAATGCAGCTCTCTACCGGTGTCTCCGGTTAAACAGACTTATGCACTAAGGTAAAAGTCTTCCTTCATCCCCGCAAAAAGCCTCCCAGTCCCCAGTCTTTAAACTGACCCCCTGAAATCTTGTGCTTTAACCCCCACTCCCTCCCCTCCTCCTCTGTCCGCTCCCTCTCAGGCAAAAAGAAAAAAGCCCTGCCCCAAGGAAGCACTCCTTAAAGTGAGTGAGGACGTTGCCCTCTGAGTGGTCATCTCAGAGGCGAAAACTCTTAAAGCCCCTGCTGAGGCTGACCTCAGTGGAGGGCAAGAACACTGAAAATCCCAGAAACTTTCCCCAGGCCCCAGGTGTCATCACCCTGGTAGAGGGAACACCGGTGGCAACCTGAGGGTCTGGGATCACATCCACGAAGCAAAGAGACATTTTGCAAAAGTTACCATGGTTCAGCACAACACACCTGAACTCAAAAAAATGGAAAAAAATTGTTTCGGGAGGTCCCTGTTTTACTCCACCCCAGTCTCTATAGGGTAGTAAAACAACATACCCCACGGACGTTGGCGGCATTGTCCTAGACGGACGGATTACGTCCGATGTAGGAACGGGTTCCTAGGACAGTCCGTCGGGGTCCTATCTGCTAGGGATTTCCGTCCCGTATGTGACTAGTATTTTTGTTGCATGTTTTTGTTGTTTTTCCTTTTCAGAACTAAATCATGTCTATTAAGATAGCCAGCTTAAATGCGAATGGCCTGAGGGATCGGGGAGTAAGGCGGCTCGCCTGCTTCGTGACCTCTTGTCGTTCGGCGTGGATGTGGCCGCGATCCAAAGACTCACTTTGTTTGCGAAGTCGACTCGTATGTGCTGTCTAACGACTATGTCGTCTATTCAGCATATGGGAGCCGGCATGCCAGAGATATTTCTTTGCTGATCAAGCGTACCCTGGACGCGAGGATCGACCTTGTCCATGTCGGTGCCGAGGGCCGGCTGATCGTGGCAGATATTGCAGTGAAAAGCAAATCGTTCCGGCTGATTGCGGTTTATGCCCAATGTCCCAGGTGAGCGTGTCTCTTTCTTTCGGCTGTTGGAGCCCTTCATGGTGCATTCAACACGGCTAATCTTAGTTGGGGACTGGAATGCCGTCCTAACCCCCAAATGGGATAGAGGAAGGGGCGCTGGCCAGGTAGGTGGTGATCGTAGCCTGGTTGATCTGATCGGCGAATTTGGTCTCGTCGATAGATACCGGGTCGATCATCCGGATGGGAGCATGTGGACGTGGACGCATAGTTGGCCTTCTACCCGGGTATCCGCGTACCTGGATAGGATGTTAGTCAGAGAAGCCGACATAGACTTCTTAGAATGTCCAACGTTCCACTGGCTAGGCTACTCGGACTACAAACTCGTTTGTGCCCGGGTCGTATTAGACTTTAGGCCTAGGTTGGCTGGTTATTGGAAGTTCAATCAGTCCTTATTGGACAGACGGGACTTTCGTGACGCCAGCTGACAAAACTAGTTCAGCGGGAAATTAACTGGGCAAGTCATTGGGAGTAGGTGGTGGGTTAACCTTAAGGACACCATTAGGTCTTTCGCCACCAAATATAGCCAGCGGCTCAACCTAGATAAGGCTGCGGAGGCAAAGACACTTAGTGCTAATTTCACCGGGCGGAGGCTGGAGGGGATCCCCTAGAGATAGCCTTAGCCAGGGAGGCCCTGGAGCGCTCGACTAGCGGGCGCTACATGGGTCGGGTAATTAGGGCTAAGTTAAGCAAGATGTCTTCCGAAGCTGTGAACATGGGCGCAGAACTGCGCAAGGAAGAAATTCGCCAGGCCGGCGACCGGTACATTCGAGAGGTACGCGACCCGGAGGGACATCTCTAAAGGTCCACCAACGACATGTGCGAGGCGTTCCGGCAACATTTCGAACGCGATTTACCAAGGAGCCTGGACTCCGTGACGAAGAGTTCGCAGCTAATGGCTGACTTTCCCCGGCTTTTGCCGGCTGAAGCGGCTAGCTGCGAAGGGGAGATTACGGAGGACAGGAAAATCTACGTGGCTTTGAAGAAGGTCGGCAGAGGCAAGTCGCCAGGCTTGGATGGTTTACCCTATGAAATGTACTTGAGGATGTCGCACCTTTTTGTCCCGCTCTTGGCTGTCGTGTTCAACCACTGGTTTCGGCAAGGGTCCATCCGGATCACCGGGGGCGTGATCACGCTGTTGAGAAAAGGCAAGAAGGTTGGGAGGAGACTAGATGATTACAGGCCCATAACTCTGCTAAACACAGAGTTAAAGATTTTAGCCAAAGATCTGACGAATCGCTTGCAGCTAGTTGCCGAGTCTCTGTTGGGACCGGATCAGACTTGTTCTGAGGGACGACAATTCAGAGCAACCTGCACTTGATTCGCGGTCGTAGAGGGTGTAGAAGACGACGATGAGGCCGCGCTGATCAATTTGGATCAGTCCAAGGCATTTGATAGGATTGACCATGGCTACCTGGCTGCTGTACTAGGCCGCCGGATTCAAACCCGACTTCAACCGCTGGATTAGCCTTCTGTATCGCTCCCCAAGGCTGTGGTACAGGTGAACGGGAAGCTGTCGGGCGCTTTCGCGCTGTCTAGGTCGGTCCGACAGGGTTGTCCCTGTCTTCTCTCCTTTACGTCTGGCGTTGGAGCCCCTCCTTCGCCGGCTAAGGGACGAGACGGGCAGTCCGGTCCTACGTGGAATCGCAGTCCCTGGCGGAGCTCGAGCCAGGGTTTCCGCGTACGCCGATGACGTAACGACCTTTGTGTCCTCCCGCGGGGACAACAGAGGCGGTACAGCAGGCGCTTGTACGGTACGAGAAGGTGACAGGGGCCAGAATTAACTGCGACAAGTCTTCCGGCTTGCGGTTAGGCGCTTGGAAAGGGTGTTTCCCTCCCGGGGCCCTTCGACTGGACGGACGGGCCGGTCAAGCTCCTCGGAGTTTGGTTCGGTCCGGACTTACAGTTGGAGAAAAACTGGTCTGAAGTACTGGCAAAGGTCGGCGCGTCGGTCAAGGTTTGGCGTCGACGGGGTCTCTCCGTGAAGGGGGCTTGGCGGAGGTGTGCAACACATGTATACTCCCATGATCCTTTACCGGCTGTCGAGTACTTCCGCTGTGACGATCATGAGAAGGCGCTCGAGCGTTTGCCTATTCTCCTGCCTGTGGAGAGGACGCAAACACATGGTCGACAAAGGAGTCTGTTATCGTCCGTGTCAAGGGGGTCTGGGGATGCCACACTTGAGGAGCCACGTGCTCGCTTCGAGGTTGGCATTTCTCGGGCGCGCGTTGGAGGAAGATCGGTTGCTTGCGGGGGTAGTGAGGGACATGTTCCCTTGCCTTGCCATCGCTCCCCAAATATGGCTGACCGTCAGGCCTTGGGTGCGACCAAAATTCCTGCTCGAATGTCTGGCGGCCTTACAGGCCATTCCACGGTCCAGTGACCTTTCACAGCCTAGGAAACTCTTCTATCGGGGATTAGTGGAGGGTGCCGTGAAGGATAAGCTGTGGAGTAAGCTCGGCATGTCGAGAGTGGAGTGCCGCTCTCATTGGTCTTGGGCGCCAGGTGCGGATTGGCTCAGCAACTCTGAGTTCTCTCTGACCTGGCGATTGTGCTCGGAATGGTTTGTCGCTCAATGACAAGCGTTTCGCAATGGGCCCGGCGGATTTGCCAGATTGTGAACGTTGCAACCTTGGAATCAAAGGAGACGTCGGCGCACGCCTTCTTCCATTGTTCGCGCGTTCGCCGTTGTGGGCGCGTGTCGGCGAGTTGACTGCTCGTATCTCGCCGCGGGAGCTTGTGCTCATTGGTCGCGCATACGCTGTGGACAATGTGTCGCCCCCGTACTCTGGTGTGAAGCGGATGGTGTTTCTGTCGCTACTGGCCACGGCTAGAATGGTGATTTGGATGACGCGTCTGGAGGAAGTCTTTTGGGAGGTCGTCTTTCGGATCGGGGATCTAATCCGATATTTTGAGCACCAGCTCAAAATGGGGTGAAACGAACGGAAACGGCTGCACCCGACGAACTGTAAAGGTGGATATATGCAGCGACCTGGTTCGTGTGACCGGGAACGCCTTGATTTTCTTTTTTTAGTTCTGCCAAGTCACATCGAGGTGGATTCCTCTGGAACCCCTCCCGCGGTTAAGGTTAAGCTTTCTTTTGTATACCTAGTTAATGTGAGTGAATGTATTTGTCCTAGCCTGTTCCCGGCTCCATTGCTTTTGTTATGATCCAGTTCGAGATTCCCACTGACCATTGTTATTTTGCCCCGTTTTATTCTCGGCTGGGTCAGCCTTATATATTCTCCAGTCCAATTTATTTTTTGTACCCAGCTTCTCCATTCCCCTTGAAGAGAGCGGCTTGATTTTGTCTCTACAGGCAGAATACAGTGGCCTCTTTAATTACGAGGGAGTGTGTTTGGGTCTTACTAACATTTTGTATAAATATTCATTTGAAATTGTTTTGTTTGGGGATTTTTTGTTTCTTCATACCCCTCCCCATCATATCATCTCATGTACAAATGTTAAAATCTATTTTTGTGTACTATAATTGTAAATAGTCACAAATTTTTTTATGTACAAATTTTAAAATCTATTTTGTAAATAATCACAAATTTTTATGTACATTTGGGGCGTTTTTGTAGGTCCCCGGTATGTTTTTGCGATATTTTGGTGCTAGATAAGTACGGTGTTGATGGACAAATTCTTGTGGTGGTCGAAAGTCGACCTTGTACGTATGTATGGGTCGTGAATCCGATTAGCTAGGTATAGGATATAGTAACTGAAGACCACCCCAAGTTTTGTTCCCCCTCCCACCTTTCGGCCTTGTGCCATAATTCATGTAAAAATGAATAAATAAAACCAGCCACTTCCCCCAGACTTTTCGTTTGTGTGGATTTTGTGTTGTGGGAGCTTGGTGGAGCATTTGTTCCTCCGTGTTATTTGTTCGCACTCTGTCTCGGACATGCTGTTTTCCAACCCGAGTTGCCCAAACTGTCGAACTGGCACATCTTCGTAGTGGTCTTCGGAACGCGAAACACCGGGAAACAGTTGTCACCTCGTGGCATGGCCACGGCCTAGCCGCTTCCCCCTGTTCGTTGGAAGAGCCTAGTGGAGTAGTTGTTCCGCGGTGATATCTGCTCGCGCTTTGTCTCTTGGACAACTGATTTCCAGCCCGAGTTCATTGCTCAGGCCCGGCGTAAAGTAGCGGTTTCTTCGAAAACCGCAAACACCGGAAAAGTTGTCCGATCAGTCCACTTTTGCGGCATGGCCACGAAGGACCGAGGAAGTCGGCACTCCCACCACGGCGTCGGTGGGAGATTGGCAACTGTGTGACGCAGACGACGACGACGTCATAGCCCGCACCATGACCGAGTGGGGAGAGCATGCTGTTCGGCTCCCCCACACCAGCGGAGGCGGCGGCAGCAGCACTGTCAGCAGCGACCGGACCAGCAGCGGCGACTGCACCTGCGGCAGAGACCACCCCAGCAGCGGCGACTGCACCAGCAGCAGCCAGACCAGCAGCGGCGACTGCACCTGCGGCAGCGACCACCCCAGCAGCGGCGACTGCACCTGCAGCAGCGGGCCAATCCAGCAGCGGCGACTGCACCTGCGGCAGCGACCAATCCAGCAGCGGCGACTGCGCCGGCACCAGCAGCCAAACGTGCAGCAGCAGCAGCAACAAACCTGCTCCAGCGACCGGATCTGCAGCAGCGTCCCGAATGGCGGCAACTGCAGCAACAACACCCCCACCGGCACGGACAACAGCAACAGCAGCAGCAGCAGCAACACCAGCGTCCCCCTTACCCTCGACCTCTGGGTGGAAAGGAGGCAAGAAGATCACGCGTAAGGACGAGGACTATGCCAGTCCATCCAAAAGGATTACGCGGACTACATCAGGGGGACGGTCGTCAGCGGACCACTTGGCTGCAGATCGAGGCGAGAGTCATCACCCTGGTCACCAAGGACCTGAAGACCAAAAAACTGATCGGCGTCCCCAGGGATACGTTCGAGGAGGACTACGGTACTGGTGGAAGGCAGGGCCGTAGCGAGGAGAAGCAACACCACGTGGGACGTCCTGCTCAGCTCGCCCGAAGAAGCCAAGAACTTGATCGGCGTGGTTCTGGAGACAGCAGCTCCAGTTCACACGAGAGTATGGGCACGAAAGAGAAGGTGAAAATCACGCTGCACGGCGTCCCCATGGACATTGCTGAGGACCACGTGGAGCGCCTTCTTCGTCCAATATGGAAGGGTGGCCGAAGTCTCCTCGCTACCCGGTCAACAGGATTCCTCACAGGAGACATGACCCTGCAGGTGACCCTGGACAAGGAAAACATCGCCCAAATCCAACATCCTCACCTGCAGGGGTCGCGCCATCTTCGTCATCGTAGAAGGCGGAAGCCGTGCTGTTGGGTCTGCCAGGTCGGCGAACCGCAATGGCAAAAAGCGTGCCCAACCAAGAATCCGGCCTAAAGGCCCAACCAGCCCAACCGGTCAAAGAGAAGCAGCAACCAGCGGCACGGAGAAGGATGGCGGAAAACAAGCACAACCTACGCAGTCTCCCGTGATAACAAGAACGGCGAATGGCAGGTGGTGGCCAGGAAGAAAGCCAACCTTCCCGGACAATGTGCCGCCACCTGTCCGGGGCGCACTGCCAAGCAGACCCCGGTGGGAGCTGTCGACTCCTACCAAACCTAAGGAGTCCCGGCGAAGGCGCCGGCAAAACCAAAGGGAGGTGTCTCCTCCCAAACAGAGGAAGGCAAGAAGTCCTTCCCCCAGCAATGAAATGCAAAGGACACCCTCCCTGAAACGTGGGAGAGAGGAAGGCAGAGGGAGCAGCTGCTTACAAAGGCCAGGAGAAGGGCCGGAGCAACGAAAGGAGGCCGCGAGCCGAAAAATGCAGCTCTCTACCAGTGTCTCCAGTTAAACAGACTTATGCACTAAGGTAAGAAGTCTTCCTTCATCCCCGCAAAAGCCTCCCAGTCCCCAGTCTTTAAGCAAGCCCCCCTGAAATCTTGTGCTTTAACCCCCACTCCTCCTCTCCTCTGTCCACTCCCTCTCGGGCAAAAAGAAAAAAAAGCCCTGCCCCAAGGGGAAGCACTCCTTAAAGTGAGTGAGGACGTTGCCTCTGAGTGGTCATCTCAGGGGCAAGCAAAGCCCCTGCTGAGGCTGACCTCAGTGGAGGGCAAGAACACTGAAAATCCCAGAAACTTTCCCCAGGCACAGGTGTCATCACCCTGGTGAGGAACACCGGTGGCAAGCGCCAGTCTGGGATCACATCCACGAAGCAAAGAGACATTTTGCCAAAAGTTACCATAGTTCAGCACAACACACCTGAACTCAAAAAATGGAAAAAATTGTTCGGGGAGGTCCCTGTTTACTCACCCAGTCTCTATAGGGTAGTAAAACTAACATACCCCACGGACGTTGGCGGCATTGTCCTAGACGGACGGATTACGTCCGATGTAGGAACAGGTTCCCCTAGGACAGTCCGTCGGGGTCCTATCTGCTAGGATTTCCGTCCCGTATGTGACTAGTATTTTTGTTGCATGTTTTTGTTGTTTTTCCTTTTCAGAAACTAAATCATGTCTATTAAGATAGCCAGCTTAAATGCGAATGGCCTGAGGATCAGGGGTAAGGCGGCTCGCCTGCTTCGTGACCTCTTGTCGTTCGGCGTGGATGTAGCCGCGATCCAAGAGACTCACTTTGTTTGCAGAAGTCGACTCGTGTGTGCTGTCTAACGACTATGTCGTCTATTCAGCATATGGGAGCCGGCATGCCAGAGGTGTTTCTTTGCTGGTCAAGCGTACCCTGGACGCGAGGATCGACCTTGTCCATGTCAGTGCCGAGGGCCGACTCAGTCGTGGCAGATATTGCAGTGAAAGCAAATCGTTCCGGCTGATTGCGGTTTATGCGCCCAATGTCCCAGGTGAGCGTGTCTCTTTCTTTCAGCTGTGGGAGCCCTTCATGGTGCATTCAACACGGCTAATCTTAGTTGGGGACTGGAATGCCGTCCTAACCCCCAAATGGGATAGAGGAAGGGGCGCTAGCAGGCAGGAGTGGTGATCGTAGCCTGGTTGATCTGATCGGCGAATTTGGTCCTCGTCGACCGATACCGGGTCGATCATCCGGATGGGAGCATGTGGACGTGGACGCATAGTTGGCCTTCTACCCGGGTATCCGCGTACCTGGATAGGATGTTAGTCAGAGAAGCCGACATAGACTTCTTAGAATGTCCAACGTTCCACTAGCTAGGCTACTCGGACCACAAACTCGTTTGTGCCGGGTCGTATTAGACTTTAGGCCTAGGTTGGCTGGTTATTGGAAGTTCAATCAGTCCTTATTGGACAGACGGGACTTTCGTGACCAGCTGACAAAACTAGTTCAGCGGGAATTAACTGGGCGAGTCATTGGGAGTAGGTGGTGGGTTAACCTTAAGGACACCATTAGGTCTTTCGCCACCAAATACTCAGCCAGCGGCTCAACCTAGATAAGGCTGCGGAGGCAAAGACACTTGAGTGCTAATTTCACCCGGGCGGAGAGCTGGAGGGGATCCCTAGAGCCAGCCTTAGCCAGGAGGCCCTGGAGCGCTCGACTAGCGGGCGCTACATGGGTCAGGTAATTAGGGCTAAGTTAAGCAAGATGTCTTCCGAAGCTGTGAACATGGGCGCAGAACTGCGCAAGGAAGAATTCGCCAGGCCGGCGACCGGTACATTCGAGAGGTACGCGACCCGGAGGGACATCTCCTAAGGTCCACCAACGACATGTGCGAGGCGTTCCGGCAACATTTCGAACACCGATTTACCAAGGAGCCTGGACTCCGTGACGAGGAGTTTCGCAGCTATTTGGCTGACTTTCCCGGCTTTGCCGGCTGAAGCGACTGGCTGAGGAGATTACGGAGGACGAAATCTCCCGTGGCTTTGAAGAAGGTCGGCAGAGGCAAGTCGCCAGGCTTGGATGGTTGCCTATAAAGAAATGTACTTGAGGATGTCGCACCTTTTTGTCCCGCTCTTGGCTGTCGTGTTCAACCACTGGTTTCAGCAGGGGTCCATCCCCAGTCGGATCACCAGGGGCGTGATCACGCTGTTGAGAAAAGGCAAGAAGGTTGGGAGGGAACTAGATGATTACAGGCCCATAACTCTGCTAAACACAGAGTTAAAGATTTTGGCCAAGATCCTGACGAATCGCTTGCAGCTAGTTGCCGAGTCTCTGTTGGGACCGGATCAGACTTGTTCTGTGAAGGGACGAACAATTCAGAGCAACCTGCACTTGATTCATACGATCGTAGAGGGTGTAGAAGACGACGATGAGGCCGCGCTGATCAATTTGGATCAGTCCAAGGCATTTGATAGGATTGACCATGGCTACCTGGCTGCTGTCCTGCAGGCCGCCGGATTCAAACCCGACTTCAGCCGCTGGATTAGCCTTCTGTATCGCTCCCCCAAGGCTGTGGTACAGGTGAACGGGAAGCTGTCGGGCGCTTTCGCGCTGTCTAGGTCGGTCCGACAGGGTTGTCCACTGTCTGCTCTCGCTACGTCCTGGCGTTGGAGCCCCTCCTTCGCCGGCTAAGGGACGGAGCGGGCAGTCGGTCCTACGTGGAATCGCAGTCCTGGCGGAGCTCGAGCCAGGGTTTCCGCGTACGCCGATGACGTAACGTCCTTTGTGTCCTCCCGCAGGGTTGTAGAGCCGGTACAGCGAAGGCGCTTGTGCAGTACGAGAAGGTGACAGGGGCCAAGAATTAACTGCGACAAGTCTTCGGCTTGCGGTTAGGCGCGCGGAAGGGTGTTTTACCTCCGAGACCACTTCGACTGGACGGACGGGCCGGTCAAGCTCCTCGGAGTTTGGTTCGGTCCGGACTTACAGTTGGAGAAAAACTGGTCTGAAGTACTGGCAAAGGTCGGCGCGTCGGTCAAGGTTTGGCGTCGACGGGGTCTCTCCGTGAAGGGCTTGGCGGAGGTGTGCAACACCTCTTTCCGCGATCCTTTACCGGCTGTCAGTACTTCCCTTTGCTTGGCTTGATGTGAGAAGGCGCTCGAGCGTTTGCTATTCTCCTGCCTGTGGAGAGGACGCAAACACATGGTCGACAAAGGAGTCTGTGCACCCGTCCGTGTCGGGGGTCTGGGGATGCCACACTTGAGGAGCCGCGTGCTCGCTTCGAGGTTGGCATTTCTCAGGCGCGCGTTGGAGGAAGATCGGTTGCTTGCGGGGGTAGTGAGGGACATGTTCCTTGCCTTGCCATCGCTCCCGACCTATGGCTGACCGTCAGGCCTTGGGTGCGACCGAAATTCCTGCTCGAATGTCTGGCGGCCTTGCAGGCCATTCCACGGTCCAGTGACCTTTCACAGCCTAGAAACTCTTCTATCGGGGATTAGTGGAGGTGCCGTGAAGGATAAGCTGTGGAGTAAGCTCGGCATGTCGAGAGTGGAGTACCGCTCTCATTGGTCTTGGGCTTCGGGTGCGGATTGGCTCAGCAACTCTGGAGTTCTCTCTCACCTGGCGTTGGCTCGGAATGGTTTGTCGCTCAATGACAAGCGTTTCGCAATGGGCCTGGCGGATTTGCCAGATTGTGAACGTTGCAACCTTGGAATTAAGGAGACATCGGCGCACGCCTTCTTCCATTGTTCGCGCGTTCGCCCGTTGTGGGCGCGTGTCGGCGAGTTGACAGCTCGTATCTCGCCGCGGGAGCTTGTGCTCATTGATCGCGCATACGCTGTGGACAATGTGTCGCCCCCGTACTCTGGTGTGAAGCGGATGGTGTTTCTGTCGCTACTGGCCACGGCTAGAATGGTGATTTGGATGACGCGTCTGGAGGAAGTCTTGCGGGGGAGGTCGTCTTTCGGATCAGGATCTAATCCGATATTTTGAGCACCAGCTCAAAATGAAGATTAGAACTGAACGGAAACGGCTGCACTACCCGACAGACTTTAGCAAAAGGTGGATATATGCAGCGAGCCTGGTTCGTGTGACCGGGGCTAGCCTTGATTTTCTTTTTTAGTTCTGCCAAGTCACATCGGGGTGGATTCCTCTGGAACCCCTCCCGCAGTTAAGGTTAGCTTTCTTTTGTATACCTAGTTAATGTGAGTGAATGTATTTGTCCTAGCCTGTTCCCGGCTCCATTGCTTTTGTTATGATCCAGTTCGAGATTCCCACTGACCATTGTTATTTTTACCCGTTTTATTCTCGGCTGGGTCAGCCTTATATATTCCTGATCCAATTTATTTTTGTACCCAGCTTCTCCATTCCCCTTAGAAAGAGAGCGGCTTGATTTTGTCTCTACAGGCCAAATACAGTGGCCTCTTTAATTACGAGGGTGTGTTTGGGTCTTACTAACATTTGTATAAATATTCATTTGAAATTGTTTTTGTTTTTTTGGGGATTTTTTGTTTCTTCATACCCCTCCCCATCATATCATCTCATGTACAAATGTTAAAATCTATTTTTGTACTATAATTGTAAATAGTCACAAATTTTTATGTACAAATTTTAAAAATCTATTTTTGTAAATAATCACAAATTTTTATGTACATTTGGGGCGTTTTTGTAGGTCCCCGGTATGTTTTCGCGATATTTTGGTGCTAGATAAGTACGAGTGTTGATGGACAAATTCTTATGGTGAATGAGAATCATTGTAACGTATGTATGGGTCGTGAATCTGATTAGCTAGGTATAGGTTATAGTAACCGAAGACCACCCCAGTTTTGTTCCCCCTCCCACCTTTCGGCCTTGTGCCATAATTCATATAAAAATGAATAAATAAAACCAGCCACTTCCCCCAGACTTTTGTTTGTGTGTGGTTGTGTTGTGGGAGCTTAGTGGAGCATTTGTTCCTCCGTGTTATTTGTTCGCACTCTGTCTCTCGGACATACTGTTTTCCAGCCCGAGTTTATTTATGAGGCCATTTATCCATCGATGTTCTTCGGAACGCGAAACATACCGAGGAAGCAGTTGTCACCTCGTGGCATGGCCACGGCCTAGCCACTTCCCCCCTGTTCGTTGGAAGAGCCTAGTGGAGTAGTTGTTCCGCAGTGATATCTGCTCGCACTTTGTCTCTTGGACAACTGATTTCAGCCCGAGTTCATTGCTCGGGCCAGCGTAAATAGCGGTTTCTTCTAAACGCGAGGCTCCGGAAAAGAAGTTGTCCGGTGATCGGTCACTTTTGTGGCATGGCCACAGAAGGACCGGGAAGTCGGCACTCCCACCACGGCGTCCCGGTGGAGATTGGCAACTGTGTGACGCAGACGACGACGACGTCATAGCCCGCACCATGACCGAGTGGGAGAGCATGCTGTTCGGCTCCCCCACACCAGCGGAGGCAGCGGCAGCCACACTGTCAGCAGCGACCACCCCAGCAGCGGCGACTGCACCTGCAGCAGAGACCACCCCAGCAGCGGCGACTGCACCTGCAGCAGCGACCAGACCAGCAGCGGCGAATGCACCTGCAGCAGCGACCACCCCAGCAGCGGCGACTGCACCTGCAGCAGCGACCAATCCAGCAGCAGCGACTGCACCTGCAGCAGCGACCAATCCAGCAGCGGCGACTGCACCGGCACCAGCAACCAAACGTGCAGCAGCAGCAGCAACCAAACCTGCTCCAGCGACCGGATCTGCAGCAGCGTCCAGACCGGCGGCAACTGCAGCACCAGCAACACCCCCACCGGCACGGACGGCAGCAGCAGCAGCAGCAGCAGCAACACCAGCGTCCCCCTTACCCTCGACCTCTGGGTGGAAAGGAGGCAAGAAGATCACGCGTAAGGACGAGGACAGTACCAGTCCATCCAAAAGGATTACGCGGACTACATCAGGGGGACGAACTCGTCTCGAAGCCGGACCACTTGGCACAGATCGAGGCGAGAGTCATCACCGGTCACCAAGGACCTGAAGACCAAAACTGATCAAGCGTCCCCAGGGATACGTTCGAGGAGGGACTGCAGACGCAGAAGATCAGAGCCAGGGCCGTAGCGGAGAAGCAACCTACGTGGGGCAATCTGCTCGGCTCCGCCGAAGAAGCCCAAGAACTTGATCGGCGTGGTTCTGGAGACCAAAACGCTCCAGTTCCACACGGAGTACATGGGCACGAAGAAGGTGAAAGTCACGCTGCACGGCGTCCCCATGGACATTGATGAAGATCACGTCGGCGCCTTCTTCGTCCAATATGGAAGGGTGGCCGAAGTCTCCTCGCTGCAGTCGAAAGCAGGATTCCTCACCCAGGAGACATGACCCTGCAGGTGACCCTGGACAAGGAAAACATCGCCAAAATCCCCAACATCCTCACCTGCAGGGGTCGTGCCATCTTCGTCATCGTGGAAGGCAGGAAGCCGTGCTGTTGGAGTCTGCGAATCGGCTTGAGCACGTGGCAAAGGCGTGCCCAACCAAGAATCCGGCCTCAAGGCCCAACCAGCCCAACCAGTCAAGCAGCAACCGGCGGCACAGGCGAAGGATGGCGCAAAACAAGCACAACCCACACAGTCTCCCGTGAGCAACAAAGACGGCGAATGGCAGGTGGTGGCCAGGGAGAAAGCCAAAAAACCTTCCCTGGACAATGTGCCGCCACCTGTCAAGACGCCTGCCAAGCAGACCCCGGTGGGGCTGTCGACTCCTACCAAACCTAAGGAGTCCCCGGCGAAGGCGCCGGCAAAACCAAAGGAGGTGTCTCCTCCCAAACGAAGGCAAAGAAGTCTTCCCAGCAAATGGAAGTACAAGGACACCCTCCCTGAAACGTGGGAGAGAGGAAGAGGCAGAGGAGCAGCACAACAACACAAAGGCCAGGAGAAGGAGCCGGAGCAACGAAAGGAGGCCGCGAGCCGAAAAATGCAGCTCTCTACCAGTGTCTCCGGTTAAACAGACTTATGCACTAAAGGTAAAGAGTCTTCCTTCATCCCCGCAAAAAGCCTCCCCGTCCCAGTCTTTAAGCGGCCCCCCTGAAATCATGTACTTCGCCCCCACTCCTCCCCTCCTCCTCTGTCCACTCCCTCTCAGGCAAAAAGAAAAAGCCCTGCCCCAAGGGGAAGCACTCCCTTAAAGTGAGTGAGGACGTTGCCTCTGAGTGGTCATCTCCAGAAGCGAAAACTCTTAAAGCCCCTGCTGAAGCTGACTTCAGTGGAGAACCGGCTCCAGTTGAAGATCCTAGAAACTTTCCCCAGGCCCCAGGTGTCATCACCTGGTGAGGAACACCGGTGGCAACCTGAGGGTCTGGGATCACATCCACGAAGCAAAGAGACATTTTGCAAAAGTTACCATGGTTCAACTGCTTACCTGAACTCAAAAAAAATGGAAAAAATTGTTCGGGAGGTCCTGTTTTACTCCACCCCAGTCTCTATAGGGTAGTAAAACTAACGCATACCCCCACGGACGTTGGCGGCATTGTCCTAGACGGACGGATTACGTCCGATGTAGGAACGGGTTCCCTAGGACAGTCCGTCGGGGTCCTATCTGCTAGGGATTTCGTCCCGTATGTGACTAGTATTTTTGTTGCATGTTTTTGTTGTTTTTCCTTTTCAGAGCTAAATCATGTCTATTAAGATGGCAAGCTTAAATGCGAATGGCCTGAGGGATCGGGGTAAGGCGGCTCGCCTGCTTCGTGACCTCTTGTCGTTCGGCGTGAATCAGCCGCGATCCAAGAGACTCACTTTGTTTGCAGGGTCGACTCGTGTGTGCTGTCTAGTATGTCGTCTGTTAAGCATATGGGAGCCGGCATGCCAGAGGTGTTTCTTTGCTGGTCAAGCGTACCCTGGATGCGAGGATCGACCTTGTCCATGTCGGTGCCGAGGGCCGGCTGATCGTGGCAGATATTGCAGTGAAAAGCAAGTCGTTCCGGCTGATTGCGGTTTATGCGCCCAATGTCCCAGGTGAGCGTGTCTCTTTCTTTCGGCTGTTGGAGCCCTTCATGGTGCATTCAACACGGCTAATCTTAGTTGGGGACTGGAATGCCGTCCTAACCCCCAAATGGGATAGAGGAAGGGGCGCTAGCGGGTGGAGTGGTGATCGTAGCCTGGTTGATCTGATCGGCGAATTTGGTCTCGTCGATAGATACCGAGCCGATCATCCGGATGGGGAGCATGTGGACGTGGACGCATAGTTGGCCTTCTACCCGGGTATCCGCATACCTGGATAGGATGTTAGTCAGAGAAGCCGACATAGACTTCTTAGAATGTCCAACGTTCCACTGGTTAGGCTACTCGGATAAACTCGTTTGTGCCCGGGTGGTGTTAGACTTTAGGCCTAGGTTGGCTGGTTATTGGAAGTTCAATCGGTCTTATTGGACAGGCGGGACTTTCGTGACCAGCTGACTCCCACTTCGTTAGCAGAATTAACTGGGCGAGTCATTGGGAGTAGGTGGTGGGTTAACCTTAAGGACACCGTGGACTCTTTTGCCACCAAATATAGCCAGCGGCTCAACCTAGATAAGGCTGCGGAGGCAAAGACACTTAGTGCTAATTTCACCCGGGCGGAGGCTGGAGGGGATCCCTAGAGATAGCCTTAGCCAAGGAGGCCCTGGAGCGTTCGACTAGCGGGCGCTACATGGGTCAGGTAATTGGAGCTAAGTTAAGCAAGATGTCTTCCGAAGCTGTGAACATGGGCGCAGAACTGCGCAAGGAAGAAATTCGCCAGGCCGGCGACCGGTACATTCGAGAGGTACGCGACCCGGAGGGACATCTCCTAAGGTCCACCAACGACATGTGCGAGGCGTTCCGGCAACATTTCGAACACCGATTTACCAAGGAGCCTGGACTCCGTGACGAGGAGTTTCGCAGCTATTTGGCTGATTTTCCCCGGCTGCCGGCTTCAAACGGCTGGCTGCGGGAGATTACGGAGGACGAAATCTACGTGGCTTTGAAGAAGGTCGGCAGAGGCAAGTCGCCAGGCTTGGATGGTTTGCCCCTATGAGAGTAACTTGGGAGATGTCGCACCTTTTTGTCCGCTCTTGGCTGTCGTGTTCAACCACTGGTTTTCGGCAGGGGTCCATCCCGGTCGGATCACCGGGGGCGTGATCCTTTGTTGAGAAAAGGCAAGAAGGTTGGGAGGGAACTAGATGATTACAGGCCCGCCGCTCTGCCGACACGGGATTAAAGATTTGGCCAAGATCCTGACGAATCGCTTGCAGCTAGTTGCCGAGTCTCTGTTGGGACCGGATCAGACTTGTTCTGTGAAGGGACGAACGAACTTAACCTGCACTTGATTCGCACGATCGTAGAGGGTGTAGAAGACGACGATGAGGCCGCGCTGATCAATTTGGATCAGTCCAAGGCATTTGATAGGATTGACCATGGCTACCTGGCTGCTGTCCTGCAGGCCGCCCGGATTCAAACCCGACTTCAGCCGCTGGATTAGCCTTCTGTATCGCTCCCCAAGGCTGTGGTACAGGTGAACGGGAAGCTGTCCGGGCGCTTTCGCGCTGTCTAGGTCCGGTCCGACGGGGTTGTCCACTGTCTGCTCTCCTTTACGTCTGGCGTTTGGAGCCCCTCCTTCGCCGGCTAAGGGACGAGACGGGCAGTCCGGTCCTACGTGGAATCGCAGTCCCTGGCGGAGCTCGAGCCAGAGGTTTCCCGCGCTCTGCGCCGATGACGTAACGACCTTTGTGTCCTCCCGCAGGGACTAGGGCGGTACAGCGGGCGCTTGTACGGTACGAAGAGAGTGACAGGGGCAAGTGCTACACGACAAGTCTTCCGGCTTGCGGTTAGGCGCTTGGAAGGGTGTTTCCCTCCCGGGGCCCTTCGACTGGACGGACGAGCCGGTCAAGCTCCTCAGGTTTGGTTCGGTCCGGACACCTAGTTGGAAAACTGGTCTGAAGTACTGGCAAAGGTCGGCGCGTCGGTCAAGGTTTGGCGTCGACAGGGTCTCTCCATGAGGCTTGGCGGAGGTGTGCAACGCACACTCTTTTCCATGATCCTTTACCGGCTGTCGAGGTACTTCCTTTGTGACGTCATGAGAAGGCGCTCGAGCGTTTCACTGTTCTCCTGCCTGTGGAGAGGACGCAAACACATGGTAAACGAAGAGTCTGTTGCCTCCGTCCATTGTCAAGGGGTCTGGGATGCCACACTTGAGAGCCACGTACCCTTCGAGGTTGGCATTTCTCAGGCGCGCGTTGGAGAGAAGATCGGTTGCTTGCGGGGGTAGTGAGGGACATGTTCCCTTGCCTGCATCATCACGACCCTATGGCTGACCGTCAGGCCTTGGGTGCGACCGAAATTCCTGCTCAGATGTCTGGCGGCCTTGCAGGCCGTTCCCGCAGTCAGTGACCTTTCACAGCTAGGAAACTCTTCTGCCTCGGGGGATTAGTGGAGGGTGCCGTGAAGGATAAGCTGTGGAGTAAGCTCGGCATGTCGAGAGTGGAGTACCGCTCTCATTGGTCTTGGGCGCCAGGTGCGGATTGGCTCAACGCTCTGAGTTTTCTCTGACCTGGCGATTGGCTCGGAATGGTTTGTCGCACTCAATGACAAGCGTTTCGCAATAGACCTGGCGGATTCCGGATTGGTGCCGTTTGCAGTAGCAGGATTAATGAGACGTCAGCACGCCGCCTTCTTCCATTGTTCGCGCGTTCGCCCGTTGTGGGCGCGTGTCGGCGAGTTGACTGCTCGTATCTCGCCGCGGGAGCTTGTGCTCATTGATCGCGCATACGCTGTGGACAATGTGTGTCGCCCCCGTACTCTGCAATTGTCCGAAGCGGATGGTGTTTCTGTCGCTACTGGCCACGGCTAGAATGGTGATTTGGATGACGCGTCTGGAGGAAGTCTTGCGGGGAGGTCGTCTTTCGGATCAGGATCTAATCCGATATTTTGAGCACCAGCTCAAAATGAAGATTAGAACTTCGAACAGAAACAAACACGCCCGACAGACTTGGCAAAAAGGTGGATATATGCAGCGAGCCTGGTTCGTGTGACCGGGGCTAGCCTTGATTTTTCTTTTTAGTTCTGCCAAGTCACATCCTTTGATTGGATTCCTCTGGAGACCCCTCCCGCAGTTAAGGTTAGCTTTCTTTTGTATACCTAGTTAATGTGAGTGAATGTATTTGTCCTAGCCTGTTCCAGCTCCATTGCTTTTGTTGTAGTCCAGTTCAATTCCTGTCCATTATTATTTTGTCCCGTTTTATTCTCGGCTGGGTCAGCCTTATATATTCTCCAGTCAATTTATTTTTGTACCCAGCTTCTCCATTCCCCTTAGAAAGAGAGCGGCTTGATTTTGTCTCTACGGGCAGAATACATTGGCCTCTTTAATTACGAGGTGTGTTTGGGTCTTACTAACATTTTGTATAAATATTCATTTGAAATTGTTTTTGTTTTGGGGTTTTTTGTTTTACTTCATACCCCTCCCCATCACCTCATCTCATGTACAAATGTTAAAATCTGTTTGCATTACTATAATTGTAAATAGTCACAAATTTTTATGCTTTTATTTTAAAATCTATTTTTGTAAATAATCACAAATTTTTATGTACATTTGGGGCGTTTTTGTAGGTCCCGGTACATGTTTTTGCGATATTTTGGTGCTAGATAAGTACGAGTGTTGATGGACAAATTCTTATGGTGAATGAGAATCATTTGTAACGTACACATGGGTCGTGATTCTGATTAGCTAGGTATAGGACATAGTAACTGAAGACCACCCCAAGTTTTGTTCCCCCTCCCACCTTTCGGCCTTGAGCCATAATTCATGTAAAAAATGAATAAATAAAACCAACCACTTCCCCAGACTTTTTGTTTGTGTGGTTGTGTGGGAGCTTAGTGGGCTTGTTGTTCCTCCGTGTTATTTGTTCGCACTCTGTCTCTCGGACATACTGTTTTGCAGCCAGGTTTATTGCTCGAGGCCAACGTAAAAGTAGTGTTCTTCGGAACGCGAAACACCGGGAAGCAGTTGTCCACCTCGTGGCTGGCCACGGCCTAGCCACTCCCCCTGTTCGTTGGAAGAGCCTAGTGGATTAGTTGTTCCGCAGTGATATCTGCTCGCACTTTGTCTGGACAACCTGATTTCCAGCCCGAGTTCATTGCTCGGGCCAGCGTAAAGTAGCGGTTTCTTCGAAAACGCAGAAACACCAGAAGAAGTTGTCCGGTGATCGGTCACCACCTTGGCATGGCACAGAAGGACCGGGAAGTCGGCACTCCCACCACGGCGTCGGTGGGAGATTGGCAACTGTGTGACGCAGACGACGACGACGTCATGGCCCGCACCATGACCGAGTGGGAGAGCATGCTGTTCGGCTCCACACCAGCGGGCGGCGGCAATACTGCTGTCAGCGACCACCCCGGCGGCGGCGACCTGCAGCAGAGACCACCCCAGCAGCGGCGACTGCTGCCGGCAGCGACCAGACCAGCGGCGGCGAATGCCTGCAGCAGCGACCACCCCAGCAGCGGCGACTGCACCTGCAGCAGCGACCAATCCAGCAGCGGCGACTGCACCTGCAGCACGGCGACCAATCCAGCAGCAGCGACTGCACCGGCACCAGCAACCAAACGTGCAGCAGCAGCAGCAACCAAACCTGCTCCAGCGACCGGATCACCAGCAGCGTCCAGACCCGGCAGCAACTGCACCTTGTACCCCCACCGGCACGGACAGCAGCAGCAGCAGCAGCAGCAGCAACACCAGCGTCCCCGCACACCGACCTCTGGGTGGAGAGGAGCAAGAAGATCACGCGTAAGGACGAGGACTATTACCAGTCCATCCGGGATTACGGACTACATCAGGGGGACGGAGCTCGTCTCGAAGCCGGACCGCGGCGCAGATCGAGGCGAAGGTCATCACCCTGATCACCAAGGACCTGAAGACCAAAAAACTGATCGGCGTCCCCAGGATTACGTTCGAGGAGGACTGCGAACACTGAAGATCAGAGCCAGGGCCGTAGCGAGGAGAAGCAACACCACGTGGGACGTCCTGCTCGGCTCACCGAAGAAGCCAAGAACTGATCAGCGTGGTTCTGGAGACCAAAACGCTCCAGTTCCACGAGTACATGGGCACGAAGAAGGTGAAAATCACGCTGCACGGCGTCCCCATGGACATTGATGAAGATCACGTCGGCGCCTTCTTCATTTATTATGGAGAGGTGGCCGAAGAAGTCTCCTCGCTGTGGTCGAAAGCAGGATTCCTCACGGGAGACATGACCCTGCAGGTGACCCTGGACAAGGAAAACGTCGCCAAATCCCCAACATCCTCACCTGCAGGGGTCGTGCCATCTTCGTCATCGTGGAAGGCAGGAAGCCGTGCTGTTGGGTCTGCGGGTCGGCAAGACGTGGCAAGGCGTGCCCAACCAGAATCCGGCCTCAAGGCCCAGCCAGCCCAACCCAGTCAAGCAGCAACCGGCGGCACAGGCGAAGGATGGCGCAAAACAAGCACAGCACGGTCTCCGTGAGCAACAAAGACGGCGAATGGCAGGTGGTGGCCAGGAAGAAAGCCAAAACCTTCCTGGACGGTATTGCCGCCACCTGTATCAAGACACTGCCAAGCAGACCCCGGTGGGCTGTCGACTCCTGAAGCCTAAGAGTCCCCGGCGAAGGCCGGCAAAACCAAAGAGGGTGTCTCCTCCCAAACAGAGAGAGGCGAGTCCGGCTTCCCCCAGCAAATGGAGTACAAAAGGGACACCCTCCGGAAACGTGGGAGGAGAGGAAGAGGCAGAGGAGCAGCACAACAACACAAAGGCCAGGAGAAGGAGCCGGAGCAACGAAAAGGAGGCCGCGAGCCAGAAAATGCAGCTCTCACCGATGTCTCCGGTTAAGCAGACTTATGCAAAGGTAAGAAGTGCTGCTTCATCCCCCCGCAAAAAGCCTCCCAGTCCCCAGTCTTTAAACTGACCCCTGAAATCATGTGCCCTAGCCCCACTCCCTCCCTCCTCCTCTGTCCACTCCCTCTCGGGCAAAAAGAAAAAAGCCCTGCCCCCAGAGAGCTCCCCTTAAAGTGAGTGAGGACATTGCCTCTGAGTGGTCATCTCAGAGCACTCTTGAAGCCCCTGCTGAGAGCTGACTGACTTCAGTGGAGGGCAAACCAGTTGAAGATCTAGAAACTTTCCCCAGGCCCCAGGTGTCATCACCCTGGTGAGGAACACCGGTGGCAGCCTGAGGGTCTGGGATCACCATCCACAAAACAAAGAGACATTTTGCAAAAAGTTACCATGGTTCAACACAACACACCTGAACTTAAAAAAATGGAGAAAAAAATTGTTCGGGGAGGTCCCCTGTTTTACACTCCCCCAGTCTCTATAGGGTAAGTAAAACTAACACTTCACAGCCGTTGGCGGCATTGTCCTAGACGGGGCGGATTACGTCCGATGTGAACGGGTTCCCTAGGACAGTCCGTCGGGGTCCTATCTGCTGGGGATTTCCGTCCCTTTTGACTAGTATTTTTGTTGCATGTTTTTGTTGTTTTTTCCTTTTCAGAACTAAATCATGTCTGTTCAGATAGCCAGCTTAAATGCGAATGGCCTGAGGGATCGAGGTAAGGCGGCTCGCCTGCTTCGTGACCTCTTGTCGTTCGGCGTGGATGTGGCCGCGATCAAGAGACTCACTTTGTTTGCGAAGTCGACTCGTGTGTGCTGTCTAACGACTATGTCGTCTATTCAGCATATAGAACTTAACATGCAAGTATTTCTTTGCTGGTCAAGCGTACCTGGTCACGGGGATCGACCTTGTCCATGTCGGTGCCGAGGGCCGGCTGATCGTGGCAGATATTGCGGTGAAAAACAAGTCGTTCCGGCCACAGTTGCGGTTTATGCGCCCAATGTCCCAGGTGAGCGTGTCTCTTTCGGCTGTTGGAGCCCTTCGCATGGTGCATTCAACACGGCTAATCTTGGTTGGGGACTGGAATGCCGTCCGCCCCCAAATGGGATAGAGGAAGGGGCGCTAGCGGGTAAGGTGGTGATCGTGGCCCTGGTTGATCTGATCAACGGGTTGGTCTCGTCGATGAATGCCGGGCCGATCATCCGGATGGGAGCATGTGGACGTGGACGCATAGTTGGCCTTCTACCCGGAGTATCCGCGCACCTGGATGATGGGATGTTAGTCAGAGGAAACCGACATAGACTTCTTAGAATCCAACGTTCCACTGGTTAGGCTACTCGGACCACAAACTCGTTTGTGCCCGGGTGGTGTTAGACTTTAGGCCCTAGGTTGGCTGGTTATTGGAAGTTCAATCAGTCCTTATTGGACAGGTAGGACTTTCGTGACCAGCTGACAAAACTGGTTCAGAAAGCGCGCAAGAGATTGTAGGGCGAGTCGTGGGAGTAGGTGGTGGGTTAACCTTAAGGACACCATTAGGTCTTACCACCAAGTATAGCCAGCCCGGCTCGACCTAGATAAGGCTGCGGAGGCAAAGACACTTGGTGCTAATTTCACCCGGGCGGAGGCTGGAGGGATCCCCTGAGAATGACACCAGCCCAAGGAGGCCCTGGAGCGTTCGACTAGCGGGCGCTACATGGGTCAGGTAATTAGGGCTAAGTTAAGCAAGATGTCTTCCGAAGCTGTGAACATGGGCGCAGAACTGCACGGAAGAAATCGCCAGGCCGGCGACCGGTACATTCGAGAGGTAACGCGGCCGGAGGACATCTCCTAAGGTCACACCAACGACATGTGCCAGGCGTTCCGGCAACATTTCGAACACCGATTTACCAAGGAGCCTGGACTCCGTGACGAGAGATTTCACCCAGCTATTTGGCTGATTTTCCCCGGCTTTTGCCGGCTGAAGCGGCTAGCTGCAGAGAAGGGGAACCACGGAGGACGAAATCTACGTGGCTTTGAAGAAGGTCGGCAGAGGCAAGTCGCCAGGCTTGGATGGTTTGCCTATCAGAAATGTACTTGAGGATGTCGCACCTTTTTGTCCCGCTCTTGGCTGTCGTGTTCAACCACTGGTTTCGGCAGGGGTCCATCCCCGGTCGGATCACCAGGGGCGTGATCACGCTGTTGAGAAAAGGCAAGAAGGTTGGGAGGGAACTAGATGATTACAGGCCCATAACTCTAGCAAACACAGAGTTAAAGATTTTGGCCAAGATCCTGACGAATCGCTTGCAGCTAGTTGCCGAGTCTCTGTTGGGACCGGATCAGACTTGTTCTGTGAAGGGACGAACAATTCGACAACCTGCCGCCGGTTCACACGATCGTAGAGGGGTGTAGAAGACGACGATGAGGCCGCGCTGATCAATTTGGATCAGTCCAAGGCATTTGATAGGATTGACGTATACCTGGCTGCTGTCCTGCAGGCCGCCGGATTCAAACCCGACTTCAGCCGCTGGATTAGCCTTCTGTATCGCTCCCAAGGCTGTGGTACAGGTGAACGAGGAAACTTCTGTCGGGCGCTTTCGCGCTGTCTAGGTCGGATCCGACGGGGTTGTCCACTGTCTGCTCTCCTTTACGTCCTGGCGTTGGAGCCCCTCCTTCGCCGGCTGGGGACGAGACGGGCAGTCCGGTCCTACGTGGAATCGCAGTCCCTGGCGGAGCTCGAGCCAGGGTTTCGCGTACGCCGATGACGTAACGACCTTTGTGTCCTCCCGCAGGGGACATGAGGCAGCACAGCAGGCGCTTGTACAGGTACGAGAAGGTGACAGGGGCCAGAATTAACTGCGACAAGTCTTCCGGCTTGCGGTTAGGCGCTTGGAAGGGTGTTTCCCTCCGGGGCCCTTCGACTGGACGGACAGGCCGGTCAAGCTCCTCGGAGTTTGGTTCGGTCCAGACACGGTTGGAGAAAAACTGGTCTGAAGTACTGGCAAAGGTCGGCGCGTCGGTCAAGGTTTGGCATCGGCAGAGGTCTCTCCGTGAAGGGCTTGGCGGAGGTGTACAGCACATACCTCTTTCCCGCGGTCTTTACCGGCTGTCAGTACTTCCCCTTTGTGACGATCATGAGAAGGCGCTCGAGCGTTTCTTTATTCTCCTGCCTGTGGGAGGAAGGACGCAAACACATGGTCGACAAAGGAGTCTGTTGCCTGCGTCCGTGTCAGGGGGTCTGGGGATGCCACGCCGAGGAGCACACGTGCTCGCTTCGAGGTTGGCATTTCTCAGGCGCGCGTTGGAGGAAGATCGGTTGCTTGCAGGGGTAGTGAGGGACATGTTCCCTTGCAGCACCATCGCTCTGACCCTATGGCTGACCGTCAGGCCTTGGGTGCGACCGAAGTCCTGCTCGAATGTCTGGCGGCCTTACAGGCCATTCCACGGTCCATTGACCTTTCACAGCCTAGGAAACTCTTCTATCGAGGATTAGTGGAGGGTGCCGTGAAGGATAAGCTGTGGAGTAAGCTCGGCGATGGCCGAGGTGATTACCGCTCTCATTGGTCTTGGGCGCCAAGGTGCGGATTGGCTCAGCAACTCTGGAGTTTTTTCTCTGACCTGGCGATTGGCTCGGAATGGTTTGTCGCTCAATGACAAGCGTTTCGCAATGGGCCTGGCGGATTTGCCAGATTGTGAACGTTGCAACCTTGGAATTAAGGAGACGTCGGCGCACGCCTTCTTCCATTGTTCGCGCGTTCGCCCGTTGTGGGCGCGTGTCGGCGAGTTGACTGCTCGTATCTCGCCGCGGGAGCTTGTGCTCATTGATCATACGCTGTGGACAATGTGTCGCGTACTCTGGTGTGAAGCGGATGGTGTTTCTGTCGCTACTGGCCACGGCTAGAATGGTGATTTGGATGACGCGTCTGGAGGAAGTCTTGCGGGGAGGTCGTCTTTCGGATCGGGATCTAATCCGATATTTTTGAGCACCAGCTCAAAATGAAGATTAGAACTGAACGGAAACGGCTGCACCCGACAGACTTTAACCAAGGTGGATATATGCAGCGAGCCTGGTTCATTGACCGGGGCTGTACCAGTTTTCTTTTTAGTTCTTACCAAGTCACATCAGGGTGGATTCCTCTGGAACCCTCCGCGGTTAAGGTGAGGTTTCTTTTTTGTATACCTAGTTAATGTGAGTGAATGTATTTGTCCTAGCCTGTTCCCGGCTCCATTGCTTTTGTTATGATCAGTTCGAGATTCCCACTGACCATTGTTATTTTGCCCGTTTTATTCTCGGCTGGGTCAGCCTTATATATTCTCCAGTCCAATTTATTTTTGTACCCAGCTTCTCCATTCCCCTTAGAAAGAGAGCGGCTTGATTTTGTCTCTACAGGCAGAATACAGTGGCCTCTTTAATTACGAGGGTGTGTTTGGGTCTTACTAACATTTTGTATAAATATTCATTTGAAATTGTTTTTGTTTGGGGATTTTTTGTTTCTTCATACCCTCCCCATCATATCATCTCATGTACAAATGTTAAAATCTATTTTTGTACTATAATTGTAAATAGTCACAAATTTTTATGTACAAATTTTGAAATCTATTTTTATTAAATAATCACAAATTTTTATGTACATTTGGGGCGTTTTTGTAGGTCCCCGGTATGTTTTTGCGATATTTTGGTGCTAGATAAGTACGAGTGTTGATGGACAAATTCTTATGGTGAATGAGAATCATTGTAACGTACGCATGGGTCGTGATTCTGATTAGCTAGGTATAGGACATAGTAACTGAAGACCACCCCAAGTTTTGTTCCCCCTCCCACCTTTCGGCCTTGAGCCATAATTCATGTAAAAATGAATAAATAAAACCAGCCACTTCCCCCCAGACTTTTGTTTGTGTGGATTTTGTGTTGTGGGAGCTTGAGTGGAGCATTTGTTCCTCCGTGTTATTTGTTCGCACTCTGTCTCTCGGACATACTGGCACGCCAGCCCGAGTTTATTGCTCGGGCCAGCGTAAAAGTAGTGTTCTTCGGAACGCGAAACACCCGGGAAACAGTTGTCCACCTCGTATAGCCACGGCCTAGCCACCTTCCCCCCTGTTCGTTGGAAGAGCCTAGTGGAGTAGTTGTTCCCGCAGTGATATCTGCTCGCACTTTGTCTCTTGGACAACTGATTTCCAGCCCGGAAGTTCATTGCTCGGGCCAGCGTAAAGTAGCGGTTTCTTCGAAAACGCGAAACACCGGAAGAAGTTGTCCGGTGATCGGTCACTTTTTGGTGGCATGGCCACAGAAGGACCGGGGAAGTCGGCACTCCCACCACGGCGTCGGTGGGAGATTGGCAACTGTGTTTCGCAGACGACGACGACGTCATAGCCCGCACCATGACCGAGTGGGAGAGCATGCTGTTCGGCTCCCCCACACCAGCGGAGGCGGCGGCAGCCACACTGTCAGCAGCGACCACCCCTTCCGGCGGCGACTGCACCTGCAGCAGGGCCACCAGCAGCAGCGACTGCACCTGCAGCAGCGACCAGACCAGCAGCGGCGACTGCACCTGCAGCAGCGACCACCCCCAGCAGCAGCGACTGCACCTGCAGCAGCGACCAATCCAGCAGCGGCGGCCACCTGCAGCAGCGACCAATCCAGCAGCGGCGACTGCACCGGCACCAGCAGCCAAACGTACAGCAGCAGCAGCAACCGACCTGCTCCAGCGACCGGATCTGCAGCAGCGTCCAGACCGGCGGCAACTGCAGCAACAACACCCCCACCGGCACGGACAGCAGCAGCAACGGCGGCAGCAGCAGCAGCGTCCCCCTTGCCCTCACGACCTCTGGAGTGGAAAAGGAGGCAAGAAGATCACGCGTAAGGACGAGGACTATTACCAGTCCATCCAAAAGTTGCGCGAAGGACTACATCAAGGACAGACCAATCTCGGCCAGACCATGGCTGGCGCAGATCGAGGCCGAGTCATCACCCTGATCACCAAGGACCTGAAGACCAAAAAGCAGTCGGCGTCCCCAGGGATACGTTCGAGGAGGACTGCAGACACTGAAGATCAGAGCCAGGGCCGTAGCGAGGAGAAACGCTTTCCACGTGGAACTGATCTGCTCGGCTCCGCCGAAGAAGCCAAGAACTTGATCGGCGTGGTTCTGGAGACCAAAACGCTCCAGTTCCACACGAGAGTACATGGGCACCGAAGGTGAAAATCGCTGCACGGCGTCCCCATGGACATTGCTGCGCCTTGAAGACCACGTGGGCGCCTTCTTCGTCCAATATGGAAGAGGTGGCCAGTCTCATGCGGGTCGAAAGCAGGATTCCTCACCGGAGACATGACCCTGCAGGTGACCCTGGACAAGGAAAACATCCGCAAGATCCCCAGCATCCTCACCTGCAGGGTCGCCATCTTCGTCATCCGTAGAAGGCAGGAAGCCGTGCTGTTGGGTCTGCAGGTCGGCAAGGCACGTGGCAAAAGCGTGCCCAGCCAAGAATCCGGCCTCAAAGGCCCAGCCAGCCCAACCAGTCAAGCAACAGCCGGCGGCACAGGCGAAGATGGCGCAAAACAAGCACAACCCACACAGTCTCCCGTGAGCAACAAAGACGGCGAATGGCAGGTGGTGGCCGAGGAAAAGCCCAAAAAACCTTCCCGGACAATGTGCCGCCACCTGTCAAGACGCCTGCCGGCAGACCTGGTGGGTTCAATAAACTCCTACCAAGCCTAAGGGTCCCGGCGAAGGCTTTTCAGCAAAACGGGGAGGTGTCTCCTCCCAAACAGAGGAGAGCAGAAGTCCTTCCCCCAGCAAATGGAAGTACAAGGACACCCTCCCTGAAACGTGGGAGAGAGGAAGAGGCAGAGAGGCAGCACAACAGCACAAGGCCAGGAGAAGGAGCCGGAGCAACGAAAGGAGGCCGCAGGCAAAAAGCCACAGCTCTCTACCAGTGTCTCCGGTTAAACAGACTTACTAAAGGTAAAGGGCTTCCTTCATCCCTGCAAAAAGCCTCCCAGTCCCCAGTCTTAAGGCAGCCCCCTGAAATCATGTACTTTAACCCTCCCTCCCCTCCTCCTCATCCCTCCCTCTCAGGCAAAAAAGAAAAAAAGCCCTGCCCCAGAGAAGCACTCCAACCAAGTGAGTGAGGACGTTGCCTCTGAGTGGTCATCTCAGAGGCGAAAACTCTTAAAGCCCCTGCTGAAGGCAGCTTCAGTGGAAGACAGAAACAGTTGAAGATCCTAGAAACTTTCCCCAGGCCCAGGTGTCATCACCCTGGTGAGGTACCTGGTGGCAACCTGAGGTCCTGGGGATCCCATCCACGAAGCAAAGAGACATTTTGCAAAAGTTACCATGGTTCAGCACAACACACCTGAACTCAGAAATGGAAAAAATTGTTCAGGAAGTCCCCTGTTTTACTCCCACCCCAGTCTCTATAGGGTAGTAAAACTAACGCCACGGACGTTGGCGGCATTGTCCTAGACGGACGGATTACGTCCGATGTAGGAACGGGTTCCCCTAGGACAGTCCGTCGGGGTCCTATCTGCTAGGGATTTCCGTCCATGTAAACTAAATATTTTTGTTGCATGTTTTTGTTGTTTTTCCTTTTCGAACTAAATCATGTCTATTAAGATAGCCAGCTTAAATGCGAATGGCCTGAGGATCGGGGTAAGGCGGCTCGCCTGCTTCGTGACCTCTTGTCGTTCGGCGTGGATGTTGGCCGCGATCCAGAGACTCACTTTGTTTGCGAAGTCGACTCGTGTGTGCTGTCTAGCAGCTATGTCGTCTATTTCAGCATATGGGAGCCGGCATGCCAGAGGTGTTTCTTTGCTGGTCAAGCGTACCCTGGACACCTTGAGGATCGACCTTGTCCATGTTGGTGCCGAGGGCCGGCTGATCGTGGCAGATATTGCAGTGAAAAGCAAATCGTTCCGGCTGATTGCGGTTTATGCCGCCCAATGTCCCGGAGTGAGCGTGTCTCTTTCTTTCGGCTGTTGGAGCCCTTCATGGTGCATTCAACACGGCTTAATCTTAGTTGGGGACTGGAATGCCGTCCCTAGCAAATGGGATAGAGGAAGGGGCGCTAGCAGGTAGGTGGCCGATCTGCAGCCTGGTTGATCTGATCGGCGAATTTGGTCTCGTCGATAGATACCGGGTCGATCATCCGGATAAGGAGCATGTGGACGTGGACGCATAGTTGGCCTTCTACCCGAAGATCCGCGTACCTGGATAGGATGTTAGTCAGAGAAACGACATAGACTTCTTAGAATGTCCAACGTTCCACTGGCTAGGCTACTCGGACCACAAACTCGTTGTGCCCAGATCGTATTAGACTTTAGGCCTAGGTTGGCTGGTTATTGGAAGTTCAATCCAGTCCTTATTGGACAGACGGGACTTTCGTGACCAGCTGACAAAACTAGTTCAGCGAAATTAACTGGGCGAGTCATTGGGAGTAGGTGGTGGAGTTAACCTTAAGGACACCCATTAGGTCTTTCGCCACCAAATATAGCCAGCGGCTCAACCTAGATAAGGCTGCGGAGGCAAAGACACTTAGTGCTAATTTCACCCGGGCGGAGGCTGGAGGGATCCCCTAGAGATAGCCTTAGCCAGGGAGGCCCTGGAGCGCTCGACTAGCGGGCGCTACATGGGTCGGGTAATTAGGGCTAAGTTAAGTAAGATGTCTTCCGAAGCTGTGGGCTTGCGAACTGCACCAAGGAAGAAATTCGCCAGGCCAGCGACCGGTACATTCGAGAGGTACGCGACCCGGAGGGACATCTCCCTGAGTCCACCAACGACATGTGCGAGGCGTTCCGGCAGCATTTCGAACCGATTTACCAAGGAGCCTGGACTCCGTGACGAGGAGTTTCGCAGCTATTTGGCTGACTTTCCCCGCTTTGCCGGCTCTGAAGCAGCTAGCTGCGAAGGGGAAATTACGGAGGACGAAATCTACGTGGCTTTGAAAGAAGGTCGGCAGAGGCAAGTCGCCAGGCTTGGATGGTTTGCCCTATGAAATGTACTTGAGATGTCACTACACCTTTTTGTCCCGCTCTTGGCTGTCGTGTTCAACCACTGGTTTCGGCGAGGGGTCCATCCCCAGTCGGATCCGCAAGGGGCGTGATCACGCTGTTGTAAAAGACAAGAAGGTTGGGAGGGAACTAGATGATTACAGGCCCTTAACTCTGCTAAACACAGAGTTAAAGATTTTGGCCAAGATCCTGACGAATCGCTTGCAGCTAGTTGCCGAGTCTCTGTTGGGACCGAGATCAGACTTGTTCTGTGAGAGGACGAACAGTCAAACAACCTGCACTTGATTCGCACGATCGTAGAGGTGTAGAAGACGACGATGAGGCCGCGCTGATCAATTTGGATCAGTCCAAGGCATTTGATAGGATTGACCATGGCTACCGCTTGCTGTCCTGCAGGCCGCCGGATTCAAACCCGACTTCAGCCGCTGGATTAGCCCCTTCCTGTATCCGCTCCCCAAGGCTGTGGTACAGGTGAACGGGGAGCTGTCGGGCGCTTTCGCGCTGTCTTAGTCGGTCCGACAGGGTTGTCCACTGTCTTCTCTCCTTTACGTCCTGGCGTTGGAGCCCCTCCTTCGCCGGCTAAGGGACCGAGACGGGCAGTCCGGTCCTACGTGGAATCGCGGTCCACGAAGACTCCAGGCCAGGGTTTCCGCGTACGCCG
The DNA here is from genome assembly GCA_037127315.1 of Ascarosepion bandense. Lineage (NCBI taxonomy): Eukaryota > Metazoa > Mollusca > Cephalopoda > Sepiida > Sepiidae > Ascarosepion > Ascarosepion bandense. The sequence continues at coordinate 15,657 of JBBBDQ010007406.1, read as the reverse complement.
ATGACGTAACGACCTTTGTGTCCTCCCGCAGGGACCTTAGAGCAGGCGCTTGTACGGTACGAGAAGGTGACAAGGGCCAGAATTAACTGCGACAAGTCTTCCGGCTTGCGGTTGAGCAACGGAAGGGTGTTTCCCTCCGGGGCCTTCGACTGGACGGACGGGCCGGGTCAAGCTCCCTCGGAGTTTGGTTCGGTCCGAACAGTTGGAGAAAAAACTGGTCTGAAGTACTGGCAAAGGTCGGCGCGTCGGTCAAGGTTTGGCGTCGACGGGGTCTCTCCCGTGAAGGGCTTGGCGGAGGTGTGCAACACATACCTCTTTCCCATGATCTTACCGGCTGTCAGTACTTCCCCTTTGTGACGATCATGAGAAGGCGCTCGAGCGTTTGCTCTCCTGCCTGTGGAGAGGACGCAAACACATGGTCGACAAGGTCTGTTGCCTCCGTCCGTGTCAAGGGGGTCTGGGGATGCCACACGCGAGGCCGTGCTCGCTTCGAGTTGGCATTTCTCGGAGCGCGTTGGAGGAAGATCGGTTGCTTGCGGGGGTAGTGAGGGACATGTTCCCTTGCCTTACCGACTCCCCGACCCTATGGCTGACCGTCAGGCCTTGGGTGCGACCGAAATTCCTGCTCGAATGTCTGGCGGCCTTACAGGCCATTCCACGGTCCAGTGACCTTTCACAGCCTAGGAAACTCTTCTATCGGGGATTAGTGGAGGGTGCCGTGAAGGATAAGCTGTGGAGTAAGCTCGGCATGTCGAGAGTGGAGTACCGCTCTCATTGGTCTTGGGCGCCGGGTGCGGATTGGCTCAGCAACTCTGAGTTCTCTCTGACCTGGCGATTGGCTGGAATGGTTTTTGTCGCTCAATGACAAGCGTTTCGCAATGGGCCTGGCGTTTGACCAGATTGTGAACGTTGCAACGGCGGAATCAGGAGACGTCGGCGCACGCCTTCTTCCATTGTTCGCGCGTTCGCCCGTTGTGGGCGCGTGTCGGCGAGTTGACTGCTCGTATCTCGCCGCGGGAGCTTGTGCTCATTGATCGCGCATACGCTGTGGACAATGTGTCGCCCCCGTACTCTGGTGTGAAGCGGATGGTGTTTCTATCGCTGGCCACGGCTAGAATGGTGATTTGGATGACGCGTCTGGAGGAAGTCTTGCGGGGAGGTCGTCGGATCAGGATCTAATCCGATATTTTGAGCACCAGCTCAAAATGAAGATTAGAACTGAACGGAAGCGGCTGCACCGACAGACTTTAGCAAAAGGTGGATATATGCAGCGAGCCTGGTTCGTGTGACCGGGGCTAGCCTTGATTTTCTTTTTTAGTTCTGCCAAGTCACATCGGGGTGGATTCCTCTGGAACCCCTCCGCGGTTAAGGTGAGCTTTCTTTTGTATACCTAGTTAATGTGAGTGAATGTATTTGTCCTAGCCTGTTCCCGGCTCCATTGCTTTTGTTATGATCCAGTTCGAGATTCCCACTGACCATTGTTATTTTGCCCCGTTTTATTCTCGGCTGGGTCAGCCTTATATATTCTCCAGTCCAATTTATTTTTGTACCCAGCTTCTCCATTCCCCTTAGAAGAGAGCTGACTGATTTTGTCTCTACAGGCAGACTACAGTGGCCTCTTTAATTGCGAGGGTGTGTTTGGGTCTTACTAACATTTTGTATAAATATTCATTTGAAATTGTTTTTGTTTTGGGGATTTTTTGTTTCTTCATACCCCTCCCCATCATATCATCTCATGTACAAATGTTAAAATCTATTTTTGTACTATAATTGTAAATAGTCACAAATTTTTATGTACAAATTTTAAAATCTATTTTTGTAAATAATCACAAATTTTTATGTACATTTGGGGCGTTTTTGTAGGTCCCCGGTATGTTTTGCGCGATATTTTGGTGCTAGATAAGTACGAGTGTTGATGGACAAATTCTTATGGTAGAATGCGAGATCAATTAACGTATGTATGGGTCGTGAATCCGATTAGCTAGGTATAGGATATAGTAACTGAAGACCACCCCAAGTTTTGTTCCCCCTCCCACCTTTCGGCGCGTGCCATAATTCATGTAAAAATGAATAAATAAAACCAGCCACTTCCCCCCAGACTTTTGTTTGTGTGGATTTTGTGTTGTGGGAGCTTAGTGGAGCTTTGTTGTTATCCGTGTTGTTTGTTCGCACTCTGTCTCTCGGACATACTGTTTTCCAGCCCGAGTTTATTGCTCGGGCCAGCGTAAAAGTAGTGGTCTTCGGAACGCGAAACACCGGGAAGCAGTTGTCCACCTCGTGGCATGGCCACGGCCTAGCCACTTCCCCCTGTTCGTTGGAAGAGCCTAGTGGAGTAGTTGTTCCGCAGTGATATCTGCTCGCACTTTGTCTCTTGGACAACTGATTTCCGAGTTCATTGCTCGGGCCAGCGTAAAGTAACGGTTTCTTCGAAAACGCGAAACACCAGAAGAAGTTGTCCGGTGATCGGTCCACTTTGTGGCATGGCCACAAAGGACCGGGAAGTCGGCACTCCACCACGGCGTCGGTGGGAGACTGGCGCAACTGTGTGACGCAGACGACGACGACGTCATAGCCCGCACCATGACCGAGTGGGAGAGCATGCTGTTCGGCTCCCCCACACCAGCGGAGGCGGCGGCGGCCACTGTCAGCAGCGACCACCCCAGCAGCGGCGACTGCACCTGCAGCGAGACCACCCCAGCAGCGGCGACTGCACCGCCAGCAGCGACCAGACCAGCAGCGGCGAATGCACCTGCAGCAGCGACCACCCCAGCAGCGGCGACTGCACCTGCAGCAGCGACCAATCCAGCAGCGGCGACTGCACCTGCAGCAGCGACCAATCCAGCGGCGACTGCACCGGCACCAGCAACCAAACGTGCAGCAGCAGCAGCAACCAAACCTGCTCCAGCGACCGGATCTGCAGCGTCCAGACCGGCGGCGGCTGCAGCAACAACACCCCCACCGGCACGGACAACAGCAGCAGCAGCAACAGCAGCAACACCAGCGTCCCACACCCTCGACCTCTCTGGGTGGAAAGGAAGCAAGAAAGATCACGCGTAAGGACGAGGACTATTACCAGTCCATCCAAAAGGATTACGCGAAGGACTACATCGGGGGACGGAGCTCGTCTCCGAGCCGGACCACTTGGCGCAGATCGAGGCGAGAGTCATCACCCTGATCACCAAGGACCTGAAGACCAAAAAACTGATCGGCGTCCCCAGGGATACGTTCGAGGAGGGCTGCAGACACTGAAGATCAAGAGCCAGGGCCGTAGCGAGGAGAAGCAACACCACGTGGGACGTCCATAACTCCCCGGCTCCGCCGAAGAAGCCAGAGCAGTCGGCGTGGTTCTGGAGACCAAAACGCTCGGTTCCACACAGGTACATGGGCACGAAGAAGGTGAAAATCACGCTGCACGGCGTCCCCATGGACACATTGCACTGTGAGGACCACATGGGCGCCTTCTTCGTCCAATATGGAAGGGTGAGCGAAGTCTCTCGCTGCGGTCAGCAAGTTCCTCACGGGAGACATGACCCTGCAGGTGACCCTGGACAAGGAAAACATCGCAAAGATCCCCAACATCCTCACCTGCAGGGGTCGCGCCATCTTCGTCCTCGTAGAAGGCAGGAAGCCGTTGTTGGGTCTGCGGGTCGGCGGAGCACGTGGCAAAAGCGTGCCCAACCAGATCCGGCCCTAAAGGCCAACCAGCCAACCGGTCAAGCAGCAACCAGCGGCACGGAAAGGATGGCGGAAAACAAGCACAACCTACGCAGTCTCCCGTGACCAACAAGAACGGCGAATGGCAGGTGGTGGCCAAGGAAGAAAGCCAAAAACTTCCCCGGACAATGTGCCGCCACCTGTCAAGACGCGCATACCAAGCAGACCCCGGTGGGGCTGTCGACTCCTACTAACCTAAGGAGTCCCCGGCGAAGGCGCCGGCAAAACCAAAGGAGGTGTCTCCTCCCAAGAGAAGGCAAGAAGTCCTTTACAGCAAATGGAAGTACAAAGGACACCCTCCCTGAAACGTGGGAGAGAGGAAGAGCAGAGGAGCAGCACAACAACACAAAGGCCGGGAGAAGGAGCCGGAGCAACGAAAGGAGGCCGCGAGCCGAAAAATGCAGCTCTCTACCAGTGTCTCCGGTTAAACGAACTTATGCACTAAAGGTAAGAAGTCTTCCTTCATCCGCAAAGCCTCCCAGTCCCCAGTCTTTAAGCAGCCCCCTGAAATCTTGTGCTTTAACCCCCACTCCCTCCCCTCCTCTCTGTCCTCCCTCTCCAGGCAAAAAAAGAAAAAGCCCTGCCCCAGGGGGAAGCACTCCTTAAAGTGAGTGAGGACGTTGCCTCTGAGTGGTCATCCTCAGAGGCAGAAAACTCTTAAAGCCCCTGCTGAGGCTGACCTCAGTGGAGGGCAAGAACACTTTAATCCCAGAAACTTTCCCCAGGCCCCAGGTGTCTCACCTGACGGGGAACACCGGTGGCAACCTGAGGGTCTGGGACCACATCCACGAAGCAAAAAGACACTTTTCGCAAATAACTATAGTTCCTTTAACACACCTGAACTCAAAAAATGGAAAAATTGTTCGGGGAGGTCCCTGTTTTACTCCGCGATCTCTATAGGGCGTGAAACTAACATACCCCACGGACGTTGGCAGCACATTGTCCTAGACGGACGGATTACGTCCGATGTAGGAACGGGTTCCCTAGGACAGTCCGTCGGGGTCCTATCTGCTAGGTTTCCGTCCCGTATGTGACTAGTACTTTTTGTTGCATGTTTTTGTTGTTTTTCCTTTTCAGAACTAAATCATGTCTATTAAGATAGCCAGCTTAAATGCGAATGGCCTGAGGGATCGGGTAAGGCAGCTCGCCTGCTTCGTGACCTCTTGTCGTTCGGCGTGGATGTGGCCGCGATCCAAGAGACTCACTTTGTTTGCGAAGTCGACTCGTGTGTGCTGTCTAACGACTATGTCGTCTATTCAGCATGTGGGAGCCGGCATGCCAGAGGTGTTTCTTTGCTGGTCAAGCGTGCCCTGGATGCGAGGATCGACCTTGTCCATGTCGGTGCCGAGGGCCAGCTGATCGTAGCAGATGTACCGGTGAAAAGCAAGTCGTTCCGGCTGATTGCGGTTTATGCTTAATGTCCCAGGTGGACGTGTCTCTCTTTCGGCTGTTGGAGCCCTTCATGGTGCATTCAACACGGCTAATCTTAGTTGGGGACTGGAATGCCGTCCTAACCCCAAATGGGATAAGGAAGGGGCGCTGGCGGGTGGAGTGGTGATCGTAGCCTGGTTGATCTGATCGGCGAATTTGGTCTCGTCGATAGATACCGGTCGATCATCCGGATGGGAGCATGTGGACGTGGACGCATAGTTGGCCTTCTACCCGGGTATCCGCGTACCTGGATAGGATGTTAGTCAAGCCGACATAGACTTCTTGAGATAGTCAGCGTTCCACTGGCTAGGCTACTCGGACCACAAACTCGTTTGTGCCCGGGTCGTATTGAACTTTAAGCCTAGGTTGGCTGGTTATTGGAAGTTCAATCAGTCCTTATTGGACAGACGGGACTTTCGTGACGCTGACAAAAAACTAGTTCAGCGGGAATTAACTGGGCGAGTCATTGGGAGTAAGGTGGTGGGTTAACACCAAGGACACCATGAGTCTTTCGCCACCAAATACCAGCCAGCAGCTCAACCTAGATAAGGCTGCGAGAGCAAAGACACTTAGTACTAATTTCACCCGAGCGGAGGCTGGAGGGGATCCCCTAGGAATAGCCTTAGCGGGAGGCCCTGGAGCGCTCGACTAGCGGGCGCTACATGGGTCAGGTAATTAGGGCTAAGGACAAGAAATGAATGTCTTCCGAAGCTGTGAACATGGGCTCAGAACTGCGCAAGGAAGAAATTCGCCAGGCCGGCGACCGGTACATTCGAGAGGTACGCGACCCGGAGGACATCTCCACAAGGTCCACCAACGACATGTACGAGGCGTTCCGGCAAGCATTTCGAACACCGATTTACCAGGAGCCTGGACTCCGTGACCAAGGAAGTTTCGCAGCTATTTGGCTGACTTTCCCGGCTTTACGCTAAACCTTCAACTGCGGGAAGATTACGGAGGACGAAATCTACCAATGGCTTTGAAGAAGGTCGGCAGAGGCAAGTCGCCGGGCTTGGATGGTTTGCCTATGAAATGTACTTGAGGATGTCCGCGCTTTTGTCCCGCTCTTGGCTGTCGTGTTCAACCACTGGTTTCGGCAGGGGTCCATCCCCGGTCGGATCACCGGAGGCGATGATCACAGCACTGGTGAAAAAGGCAAGAAGGTTGGGGAGGAACTAGATGATTACAGGCCCTTAACTCTGCTAAACACAGAGTTAAAGATTTCGGCCAAGATCCTGACGAATCGCTTGCAGCTGGTTACCGAGTCTCTGTTGGGACCGGATCAGACTTGTTCTGTGAAGGGACGAACAATTCAGAGCAACCTGCACTTGATTCGCACGATCGTGAGGGTGTAGAAGACGACGATGAGGCCGCGCTGATCAATTTGGATCAGTCCAAGGCCATTGATAAGTTTGACCATGGCTACCTGGCTGCTGTCCTGCAGACACTTGATTCAAACCCGACTTCAGCCGCTGGATTAGCCTTCAATCGCTCCCCCAAGGCTTGGTACAGGTGAACGGGAAGCTGTCGGGGCGCTTTCGCGCTGTCTAGGTCGGTCCGACAGGGTTGTCCACTGTCTTCTCTCCTTTACGTCCTGGCGTTCCCGGAGCCCCTCCTTCGCCGGCTAAGGGACGAGACGGGCGGTCCGGTCCTACGTGGAATCGCAGTCCCTGGCGGAGCTCGAGCCAGGGTTTCCGCGTACGCCGATGACGTAACGTCCTTTGTGTCCTCCCGCAAGGACATAGAGGCGGTACAGCAGGCGCTTGTACGGTACGAGAGGTGACAGGGGCCAGAATTAACTGCGACAAGTCTTCCGGCTTGCGGTTAGGCGCTTAGAGGTGTTTCCCTCCCGGGGCCCTTCGACTGGACGGACGGGCCGGTCAAGCTCCTCGGGTTGGTTCGGTCCGGACTTACAGTTGGAGAAAGCTGGTCTGAAGTACTGGCGGGTCGGCGTCGGTCAAGGTTTGGCGTCGACGGGGTCTCTCCGTGAAGGAGCTTGGCAGGTGTGCAACACATACCTCTTTCCCATAATCCTTTACCGGCTGTCAGTACTTCCTTTGTGACGATCATGAGAAGGCGCTCTGAGCGTTTGCTATTCTCCTGCCTGTGGAGAGGACGCAAACACATGGTCGACAAAGGAGTCTGTTGCCTCCGTCCGTGTCAAGGGGGTCACAGGATGCACCACACTTGAGGAGCCACGTGCTCGCTCGAGGTTGGCATTTCTCAGAGGCGCGCGTTGGAGGAAGATCGGTTGCTTGCGGGGGAGTGATGAGGACATGTTCCCTTGCCTTACCATCGCTCCCCGACCTATGGCTGACCCGTCAGGCCTTGGGTGCGACCGAAATTCCTGCTCGAATATCTGACGCACGGAGCCATTCCACGGTCCAGTGACCTTTCACAGCCTGAAACTCTTCTATCGGGGATTAGTGGGAGAGGTGCCGTGAAGGATAAGCTGTGGGTAACAAGCATGTCGAGGTGATGCCACTCTCGATGGTCTTGAGCGCCGGGTGCGGTTGGCTCAGCAACTCTGAGTTCTCTCTCACCTGGCGATTGGCTCGGAATGGTTGTCGCTCGGCGAAGCGGCGTTTCGCGTGAGCCTAGCGGATTTGCCAGATTGTGAACGTTGCAACCTTGGAATTAAAGGAGACATCGGCGCACGCCTTCTTCCATTGTTCGCGCGTTCGCCCGTTGTGGGCGCGTGTCGGCGAGTTGACTGCTCGTATCTCGCCGCGGGCTTGTGCTCCATTGATCGCGCATACGCTGTGGACAATGTGTCGCCCCCGTACTCTGGTGTGAAGCGGATGGTGTTTCTGTCGCTACTGGCCACGGCTAGAATGGTGATTTGGATGACGCGTCTGGAGGAAGTGCGGGAGGTCGTCTTTCGGATCAGGATCTAATCCGATATTTTGAGCACCGACAAAATTGGGGTGAGCTGAACGGAAACGGCTGCACCCGACAGACTTTAGCAAAGAGTGGATATATGCAGCGAGCCTGGTTCGTGTGACCACAGGCTAGCCTTGATTTTCTTTTAGTTCTTGGGATACGTCGGGCCGGTTGCTCTGGAACCCTCCGCGGTTAAGGTTAGCTTTCTTTTGTACCTAGTTAATGTGAGTGAATGTATTTGTCCTAGCCTGTTCCCGGCTCCATTGCTTTTGTTATGATCCAGTTCAATTCCCACTGACCATTGTTATTTTGCCCGTTTTATTCTCGGCTGGGTCAGCCTTATATATTCTCCAGTCCAATTTATTTTTGTACCCAGCTTCTCCATTCCCCTTAGAAAGGCGGCTTGATTTTATCTCTACAGGTAAGAATGCAGTGGCCTCACAATTGCGAGGAGTATGTTTGGGTCTTACTAACATTTTGTATAAATATTCATTTGAAATTGTTTTTTGTTTTGGGGATTTTTTGTTTCTTCATACCCCTCCCCATCATATCATCTCATGTACAAATGTTAAAATCTATTTTTGTACTATAATTGTAAATAGTCCACACCAAATTTTTATGTACAAATTTTTAAAAATCTGTTTTTTTATAAATAATCACAAATTTTATGTACATTTGGGGCGTTTTTGTAGGTCACATTATGTTTTCGCGATATTTTTGAGGTGCTAGATAAGTACTGAAGTGTTGATGGACAAATTCTTATGGTGAATGAGAATCATTGTAACGTATGTATGGGTCGTGAATCTGATTAGCTGGGTATAGGTTATTATTGGCGAAGACCACCCCAAGTTTTGTTCCCCTCCCACCTTTTTCAGCCTTGGCCGCACATAATTCGTAAAAATGAATAAATAAAACCAGCCACTTCCCCAATTTTTGTTTTTGTGTAGTTTTTGTGTTGTGGGAGCTTAGTGGAGCATTGTTTCCTCCGTGTTATTTGTTCGCACTCTGTCTCTCGGACATACTGTTTTCCAGCCCGAGTTTATTGCTCGGGCCAGCATAAAACAATTACGGAACGCGAAACACCGGGAAGCAGTTGTCCACCTCGTGGCATGGCCACGGCCTAGCCCTTCCCCCTGTTCATTGGAAGAGCCTAGTGGTGGATTGTTCACGCAGTGATATCTGCTCGCACTTTGTCTCTTGGACAACTGATTTCCAGCCGGAGAGTTCATTACTCAGGCAAGCGTAAAAATAGCGGTTTCTTCGAAAACGCGGCTGCAGAAAGGATTGTCCGGTGATCGGTCACTTTGTGGCATGGCCACAGAAGGACCGAGGAAGTCGGCACTCCCCACCACGGCGTCGGTGGAATGGCCAACTGTGTGACGCGCAGGACGACGACGACGTCATAGCCCGCACCATGACCGAGTGGAGAGCATGCTGTTCAGCTCCCCCACCGGCGGAGGCGGCGACGACGCCGCTGCTCCAGCGACCACCCCAGCAGCAGCGACTGCACCTGCAGCAGGAACTCCACCCAGCAGCGGCGACTGCACCTGCAGCAGCGACCAGACCAGCGGCGACTGCACCTGCAGCAGCAGCGACCACCCCAGCAGCGACTGCACCTGCAGCAGCGACCAGTCCAGCGGCAGCGACTGCACCAGCAGCGACCAATCCAGCAGCGGCGACTGCACCTGCAGCGACAGCCCAAACGACTGCAGCAGCAGCAACCAAACCTGCTCTGGCGACTGGATCTGCAGCAGCGTCCAGACCGGCAGCAGCACCAGCAACACCCCCGCCGGCACGGACAGCAGCAGCAGCAGCAGCAGCAGCACCAGCGTCCCCTTACCCTCGACCTCTGGGTGGAAAGGAGGCAAGAAGATCACGCGTAAGGACGAGGACTGTGCAGTCCATCCAAAAGGATTACGCGGACTACATCAGGGGGACCGGGCTTCGTCTCGAAGCCAGGACGCGCTGGCGCAAGATCGAGGCGAAGGTCATCACCCTGATCACCAAGGACCTGAAGACCAAGAAACTGATCGGCGTCCCCAGGGATACGTTCGAGGAGGGGACTGCAGACACTGAAGATCAGAGCCAGGGCCGTAGCGAGGAGAAGCAACACCGTGGGACGTCCTGCTCGGCTCCGCCGAAGAAGCCAAGAACTTAATCGGCGTGGTTCTGGAAACCAAAACACTCAGTTCCACACAGGCCATGGGCACGAAGAAGGTGAAAATCCGCTACCCGGCGTCCCCATGGACATTGCTGGGGACCGCATTGAGCAACAACTGCGTCCAATATGGAAGGGTGGCCGAAGTCTCCTCGCTGCGGTCAACAGGATTCTACGGGAGAACATGACCCTGCCGAGGTGACCCTGGACAAGGAAAACATCGCAAAGATCCCCCAACATCCTCACCTGGGGAGATAGCGCCATCTTCGTCATCGTAGAAGGCAGGAAGCCGTGCTGTTGGGTCTGCGGGTCGGCGGAGCACGTGGCAAAAGCGTGCCCAACCAAGAGGAATCCGGCCCTAAAGGCCCAACCAGCCCAACCGGTCAAGCAGCAACCAGCGGCGCAGGAGAAGGATGGCGGAAAACAAGCACAACCTACGCAGTCTCCAGCGGCCAACAAGAACGGCGAATGGCAGGTGGTGGCCAGGAAGAAAGCCAAAAAACCTTCCCTGGACAATGTGCCGCCACCTGTCAAGACGCCTACCAAGCAGACCCCGGTGGGGCTGTCTGACTCCTACCAAACCTAAGGAGTCCCCGGCGAGAGCGCCGGCAAAACCAAGGAGGTGTCTCCTCTGGAAACAGAGGAAGGCAAGAAGTCGCTTCCCCCCAGCAAATGGAGAGTACAAGGACACCCTCCCTGAAACGTGGGGAGAGGAGAGGAAGAGGCAGAGGAGCAGCACAACAACACAAAGGCCAGGAGAAGGAGCCGGAGCAGCAGAGGGAGGCCGCGAGCCGAAAAATGCAGCTCTCTACCAGTGTCTCCGGTTAAACAGACTTATGCACTAAAGGTAGAAGTCTTCCTTCATCCCCGCAAAAAGCCTCCCAGTCCCCAGTCTTTAAACTGACCCCCCTGAAATCTTGTGCTAACCCCACTCCCTCCCCTCCTCCTCTGTCCACTCCCTCTCAGGCAAAAAAGAAAAAAGCCCTGCCCCAGGGGAAAGCACTCCCTTAAAGTGAGTGAGGACGTTGCCTCTGAGTGGTCATCTCAGAGGCGAAAACTCTTAAAGCCCCTGCTGAGGCGTGACCTCAGTGGAGGGCAAGAACACTGAAAATCCCAGAAACTTTGAGCCCCAGGTGTCATCACCCTGGTGAGGAACACCATTGGCAACCTGAGGGTCTGGGACCACATCCACGAAGCAAAAAGACACTTTTCGCAGAAGTAACTATGGTTCAGCACAACACACCACTGAACTCAAAAAATGGAAAAAAATTGAGCTAGGGAGGTCCCTGTTTTACTCCACCCCAGTCTCTATAGGGTAGTGAAACTAACATACCCCACGGACGTTGGCGGCATTGTCCTAGACGGACGGATTACGTCCGATGTGGGAACGGGTTCCCTAGGACAGTCCGTCGGGGTCCTATCTGCTAGGGATTTCCGTCCCGTATGTGACTAGTACTTTTGTTGCATGTTTTTGTTGTTTTCCTTTTCAGAGAGACTAAATCCTTTAATGCAATGAATAAACCAGCTTAAGTACGAATGGCCTGAGGGATCGGGGTAAGGCAGCTCGCCTGCTTCGTAACCTCTTGTCGTTCGGCGTGGATGTGGCCGCGATCAAGAGACTCACTTTGTTTGCGAAGTCGACTCGTGTGTGCTGTCTAACGACTATGTCGTCTATTCAGCATATGGGAGCCGGCATGCCAGAGGTGTTTCTTTGCTGGTCAAGCGTACCCTGGATGCGAGGATCGACCTTGTCCATGTCGGTGCCGAGGCCGGCTGATCGTGGCAGATATTGCAGTGAAAAACAAGTCGTTCCGGCTGATTGCGGTTTATGCCCAATATCCCAGGTGAGCGTGTCTCTTTCTTTCGGCTGTTGGAACCTTCACTTTGGTGCATTCAACACGGCTAATCTTAGTTGGGGACTGGAATGCCGTCCTAACCCCCAAATGGAATGAGGAAGGGCGCCAGCAGGTGGAGTGGTGATCGTAGCCTGGTTGATCTGATCGGCGAATTTGGTCTCGTCGATAGATACCGGGTCGATCATCCGGATGGGAGCATGTGGACGTGGACGCATAGTTGGCCTTCTACCCGGGTATCCGCGTACCTGGATAGGATGGCCAATTCCAGAAGCCGACATGGGCTTCTTAGAATGTCCAACGTTCCACTGGCTAGGCTACTCGGACCCACAAACTCGTTTGTGCCCGGGTCGTATTAGACTTTAGGCCTAGGTTGGCTGGTTATTGGAAGTTCAATCAGTCCTTATTGGACAGACGGGACTTTCGTGACCAGCTGACAAAACTGGATTCAGCAGGAATTAACTGGGCGAGTCATTGGGAGTAGGTGGTGGGTTAACCTTAAGGACACCATTAGGTCTTTCGCCACCAAATATAGCCAGCGGCTCAACTAGATAAGGCTGCGGAGGCAAAGACGCAGGTGCTAATTTCACCCGGGCGGAGGCTGGAGGATCCCCTAGAGATGGCCTTAGCCAGGGAGGCCCTGGAGCGCTCGACTAGCGGGCGCTACATGGTCCGTTCAATTAGGAGCTAAGTTAAGCAAGATGTCTTCGAAGCTGTGAACATGGGCGCAGAACTGCGCAAGGAAGAAATTCGCCAGGCCGGCGACCGGTACATTCGAGGAGTGCGACCCGGAGGACATCTCCTAAGGTCCACCAACGACATGTGCAAGGCGTTCCCGGCAACATTTCGAACACCGATTTACCAAGGAGCCTGGACTCCGTGACGAGGAGGAATTTCGCAGCTATTTTGGCTGGCTTTCCCGGCTTTTGCGGCTGGAGAAGCGGCTAGCTGCCGAAGGGGAGATTACGGAGGACGAAATCTACGTGGCTTTGAAGAAGGTCGGCAGAGGCAAGTCGCCAGGCTTGGATGGTTTGCCCTATGAAATGTACTTGAGGATGTCGCACCTTTTTGTCCCGCTCTTGGCTGTCGTGTTCAACCACTGGTTTCGGCAGGGGTCCATCCCCGGTCGGATCACCAGGCGTGATCACGCTGTTGACAAGAAGGTTGGGAGAACTGATGATTACAGGCCCATAACTCTGCTAAACACAGAGTTAAAGATTTTGGCCAAGATCCTGACGAATCGCTTGCAGCTAGTTGCAGAGTCTGTTGGGACCGGATCAGACTTGTTCTGTGAAGGGACAGAACAATTCAGAGCAACCTGCACTTGATTCGCACGATCGTAGAGGGTGTAGAAGACGACGATGAGGCCGCGCTGATCATTTGGATCAGTCCAAGGCATTTGATAGGATTGACCATGGCTACCTGGCTGCTGTCCTGCAGGCCGCCGGATTCAAACCCGACTTCAGCCGCTGGATTAGCCTTCTGTATCGCTCCCCAAGGCTGTGGTACAGGTGAACGAGGAAGCTGTCGGGCGCTTTCGCGCTGTCTGAGGTCGATCCCGACAGGTTGTCCACTGTCTTCTCTCCTTTACGTCCTGGCGTTGGAGCCCCTCCTTCGCCGGCTAAGGGACGAGACGGGCAGTCCGGTCCTACGTGGAATCGCAGTCCCTAGCGGAGCTCGAGCCAGGGTTCCGCGTACATAGTGAGCGTAACGTCCTTTGTGTCCTCCGCAGGGACATGGGAGGCAGTACAGCAGGCCGCTTGTACGGTACGAGAAGGTGACAGGGGCCAGAAGTGCTGCGACAAGTCTTCCGGCTTGCGGTTAGAGCCTTACAGAGGGTGTTTCCCTCCCGGGGCCCTTCGACTGGACGGACGGGCCGGTCAAGCTCCTCGGAGTTTGGTTCGGTCCGGACTTACGGAGTTAGGAAAAACTGGTCTGAAGTACTGGCAAAGGTCGGCGCGTCGGTCCAGGTTTGGCGTCGACGGGGTCTCTCCGTGAAGGGCTGGCGGAGGTGTGCAACACATACCTCTTTCCCATAATCCTTTACCGGCTGTCAGTACTTCCCCTTTGTGACGATCATGAGAAGGCGCTCGAGCGTTTGCTATTCTCCTGCCTGTGGAGAGGACGCAAACACATGGTCGACAAAGGAGTCTGTTGCCTCCGTCCGTGTCAAGGGGGTCTGGGGATGCCACACTTGAGGAGCCACGTGCTCGCTTCGAGGTTGGCATTTCTCAGGCGCGCGTTGGAGGAAGATCGGTTGCTTGCGGGGGTAGTGAGGGACATGTTCCCTTGCCTTACCATCGCTCCCCCGACCCTATGGCTGACCGTCAGGGCCTTGGGTGCGACCGAAATTCCTGCTCGAATGTCTGGCGGCCTTGCAGGCCATTCCACGGTCCAGTGACCTTTCACAGCCTAGGAAACTCTTCTATCGGGGATTAGTGGAGGGTGCCGTGAAGGATAAGCTGTGGAGTAAGCTCGGCATGTCGAGAGTGGAGTACCGCTCTCATTGGTCTTGGGCGCCGGGTGCGGATTGGCTCAGCAACTCTGAGTTCTCTCTCACCTGGCGATTGGCTCGGAATGGTTTGTCGCTCAATGACAAGCGTTTCGCAATGGGCCTGGCGGATTTGCCAGATTGTGAACGTTGCAACCTTGGAATTAAGGAGACATCGGCGCACGCCTTCTTCCATTGTTCGCGCGTTCGCCCGTTGTAGGGCGCGTGTCGGCGAGTTGACTGCTCGTATCTCGCCGCGGGAGCTTGTGCTCATTGATCGCGCATACGCTGTGGACAATGTGTCGCCCCCGTACTCTGGTGTGAAGCGGATGGTGTTTCTGTCGCTACTGGCCACGGCTAGAATGGTGATTTGGATGACGCGTCTGGAGGAAGTCTTGCGGGGAGGTCGTCTTTCGGATCAGGATCTAATCCGATATTTTGAGCACCAGCTCAAAATGAAGATTAGAACTGAACGGAAACGGCTGCACCCGACAGACTTTAGCAAAAGGTGGATATATGCAGCGAGCCTGGTTCGTGTGACCGGGGCTAGCCTTGATTTTCTTTTTTAGTTCTGCCAAGTCACATCGGGGTGGATTCCTCTGGAACCCCTCCCGCGGTTAAGGTTAGCTTTCTTTTGTATACCTAGTTAATGTGAGTGAATGTATTTGTCCTAGCCTGTTCCCGGCTCCATTGCTTTTGTTATGATCCAGTTCGAGATTCCCACTGACCATTGTTATTTTGCCCCGTTTTATTCTCGGCTGGGTCAGCCTTATATATTCTCCAGTCCAATTTATTTTTGTACCCAGCTTCTCCATTCCCCTTAGAAAGAGAGCGGCTTGATTTTGTCTCTACAGGCAGAATACAGTGGCCTCTTTAATTACGAGGGTGTGTTTGGGTCTTACTAACATTTTGTATAAATATTCATTTGAAATTGTTTTTTGTTTTGGGGATTTTTTGTTTCTTCATACCCCTCCCCATCATATCATCTCATGTACAAATGTTAAAATCTATTTTTGTACTATAATTGTAAATAGTCACAAATTTTTATGTACAAATTTTAAAAATCTATTTTTGTAAATAATCACAAATTTTTATGTACATTTGGGGCGTTTTTGTAGGTCCCCGGT
>JBBBDQ010007389.1:0-22772 GCA_037127315.1 Ascarosepion bandense | reverse complement strand
TTCCTGTTATCACAACCTTCGTTCCATCATCTACCCGATTATGTCCTTTAAATATGTTATCATGTGCCCTGTCCCTTTAGGAAGTAGGCGACAATGGCTTTCCACGTCTCCCTATCCCTGGTGGCTCTTAGCACGCCTTCTCCTGTTACACCATGCAACCCTCGTTCCATCATCTACCTGATTATGTTCTTAAAATAAGTTATCATGTGCCCTGTCCCTTTAGGAAGTAGGCGACCATGGCTTTCCACGTCTCCCCTATCCCTGGTGGCTCTTAGCACGCCTTCTCCTGTTACACCATGCAACCCTCGTTCCATCATCTACCTGATTATGTCCTTTAAATATGTTATCATGTGCCCTGTCCCTTTAGGACGTAGGCGACCATGGCTTTCCACGTCTCCCTATCCCTGGTGGCTCTTAGCACGCCTTCTCCTTGTTACACACCATGCAACCCTCGTTCCATCCTCCCAATATGCGTGTTATCATGTGCCCTGTCCCTTTAGGAAGTAGGCGACCTCTCATGGCTTTCCACGTCTCCCTATCCCTGGTGGCTCTTAGCACGCCTTCTCCTGTTACACCATGTCCCCTTCGTTCCATCATCTACCTGATTATGTTCTTTAAATAAGTTATCATGTGCCCTGTCCCTTTAGGAAGGGCGACCATGGCTTTCCACGTCTCCCTATCCCTGGTGGCTCTTAGCACGCCTTCTCCTGTTACACCATGCAACCTTCGTTCCATCATCTACCTGATTATGTCCTTTAAATATGTTATCATGTGCCCTGTCCCTTTTAGGATGTAGGCGACCATGGCTTTCCACGTCTCCCTATCCCTGGTGGCTCTTAGCACGCCTTCTCCTGTTACACCATGCAACCCTCGTTCCATCATCTACCTGATTATGTTCTTTAAATAAGTTATCATGTGCCCTGTCCCTTTTTAGGACGTAGGCGACCATGGCTTTCCACGTCTCCCTATCCCTGGTGGCTCTTAGCACGCCTTCTCCTGTTACACCATGCAACCCTCGTTCCATCATCTACCTGATTATGTCCTTTAAATATGTTATCATGTGTCTGGTTCCTTTAGGACGTAGGCGACCATGGCTTTCTTCACGTCTCCCTATCCCTGGTGGCTCTTAGCACGCCTTCTCCTGTTACACCATGCAACCTTCGTTCCATCATCTACCTGATTATGTCCTTTAAATATGTTATCATGTGCCCTGTCCTTTAGGAAGTAGGCGACAATGGCTTTCCACGTCTCCCCTATCCCTGGTGGCTCTTAGCACGCCTTCTCCTGTTACACCATGCAACCCTCGTTCCATCATCTACCTGATTATGTCCTTTAAATATGTTATCATGCGTGGCCCTCGGTTCCTTTAGGACGTAGGCGACCATGGCTTTCCACGTCTCCCTATCCCTGGTGGCTCTTAGCACGCCTCTCCTGTTACACCATGCAACCCTCGTTCCATCATCTACCTGATTATGTCCTTTAAATATGTTATCATGTGCCCTGTCCCTTTAGGACGTAGGCGACCATGGCTTTCCACGTCTGCTCTCATCCTTCTGGTGGCTCTTAGCACGCCTTCTCCTGTTACACCATGCAACCCTCGTTCCATCATCTACCTGATTATGTCCTTTAAATATGTTATCATGTGCCCTGTCCCTTTGTAGGACGTAGGCGACCATGGATTTCACGTCTCCTATCCCTGGTGGCTCTTAGCACGCCTTCTCCTGTTACCCCCATGCAACCCTCGTTCCATCATCTACCTGATTATGTCCTTTAAATATGTTATCATGCCCTGTCCCTTTGGGACAAGCGACCATAGTTTTCCATCTCCTATCCTGGTGGCTCTTGGCACGCCTTCTCCTGTTACACCATACAACCCTCGTTCCATCATCTACCTGATTATGTCCTTTAAATATGTTATCATGTGCCCTGTCCCTTTAGGACGTAGGCGACCATGGTTTTCCCTCTCCCTATCCCTGGTGGCTCTTAGCGCCTTCTCCTGTTACACCATGCAACCCTCGTTCCATCATCTACCTGATTATGTCCTTTAAATATGTTATCATGTGCCCTGTCCCTTTAGGACAGCAGGCAGCCATGGTTTCCCGTCTCCCTATCCCCTGGTGGCTCTTGCGCCTTCTCCTGTTACACCATGCAACCCTCGTTCCATCATCTACCTGATTATGTCCTTTAAATATGTTATCATGTGCCTGTCCCTTTAGGACGTGGGCGACCATGGTTCCACGTCTCCTATCCCTGGTGGCTCTTGGCACGCCTTCTCCTGTTACACCATGCAACCCTCGTTCCATCATCTACCTGATTATGTCCTTTAAATATCGCCCATCATGTGCTATGTCACTGGGACGTGGGCGACCATGGTTTTCCACGTCTCCCTATCCCTGGTGGCTCTTAGCACGCCTTCTCCTATTACACCATGCAACCCTCGTTCCATCAGCATCTACCTGATTATGTCCTTTAAATATGTTATCATATTGCCTGTCCCTTTGGGACGTAGGCGACCATGGTTTTCCACGTCTCCCTATCCCTGGTGGCTCTTGGCACGCCTTCTCCTGTTACACCATGCAACCCTCGTTCCATCATCTACCTGATTATGTTCTTTAAATAAATTGTCATGCCCTGTTCCTTTAGGACGTAGGCGACCATATTGTTTTCACATCCTCCTATCCCTGGTGGCTCTTAGCACGCCTTCTCCTGTTACACCATGCAACCCTCGTTCCATCATCTACCTGATTATATTTCTTTAAATATGTTATCATGTGCCCTGTCCCTTTGGGACGTAGGCGACCATGGTTTTCCACGTCCTCCTCCCCTGGTGGCTCTTAGCACGCCTTCTCCTGTTACACCATGCAACCCTCGTTCCATCATCTACCTGATTATCTCATCTTTAAATATGTTATCATGTGCCCTGTCCCTTTAGGACGTAGGCGACCATGGTTTTCCACGTCTCCCTATCCCTGGTGGCTCAACAGGGCGCCTTCTCCTGTTCACCATGCAACCCTCGTTCCATCATCCCACCAGATATGTTCTTTAAATAGTTATCCTTATTGCCTGTCCTTTAGGAAGTAGGCGACCATGGCTTTCCACGTCTCCCTATCCCTGGTGGCTCTTAGCACGCCTTCTCCTGTTACACCATGCAACCCCTCGTTCCATCATCTACCTGATTATGTTCTTTAAATAAGTTATCACTGTGCCCTGTCCCTTTAGGAAGTGAGCGACCATGGCTTTCCACGTCTCCACTATCCTGGTGGCTCTTAGCACGCCTTCTCCTGGCCCACCATGCAACCCTCGTCCATCATCTACCTGATCTCATTATCACCAAATAAGTTATCATGTGCCCCCATCTCCCTTTAGGAAGTGAGCGACCATGGCTTTCCACGTCTCCCTATCCCTGGTGGCTCTTAGCACGCCTTCTCCTGTTACACCCATACCAACCCTCGTTCCATCATCTACCTGATTATGTTCTTTAAATAAGTTATCATGTGCCCTGTCCCTTTAGGAAGTAGGCGACCATGGCTTTCCACGTCTCCCTATCCCTGGTGGCTCTTAGCACGCCTTCTCCTGTTACACCATGCAACCTCGTTCCATCATCTACCTGATTACTGTTCTTTAAAAATAAGATTATCATGTGCCCTATTTCCTTTAGGAAGTAGGCGACAATGGCTTTCCACGTCTCCCTATCCCTGAGTGACTCTTAGCACGCCTTCTCCTGTTACACCATGCAACCCTCGTTCCATCATCTACCTGATTATGTTCTTTAAATATGTTATCATGTGCCCTGTCCCTTTAGGAAGTAGGCGACCATGGCTTTCCACGTCTCCCTATCCCTGGTGGCTCTTAGCACGCCTTCTCCTGTTACACCATGCAACCCTCGTTCCATCATCTACCTGATTATGTCCTTTAAATAAGTTATCATGTGCCCTGTCCCTTTAGGAAGTAGGCGCTCAATGGCTGCATCTCTCCCTCCTGGTGGCTCTTAGCACGCCTTCTCCTGTTACACCATGCAACCCTCGTTCCATCATCTACCTGATTGTGTTCTTTAAATAAGTTATCATGTGCCCTGTCGCTGAAGTAGGCGACAATGGCTTTTCCACGTCTCCCTATCCTGGTGGCTCTTAGCACGCCTTCTCCTGTTACACCATGCAACCCTCGATTCCATCATCTACCTGATTATGTTCTTTAAATAAGTTATCATGTGCCCTGTCCCTTTAGGAAGTAGCGGCGACAATGGCTTTCCGTCTCCCTATCCCTGGTGGCTCTTGGCACGCCTTCTCCTGTTACATAGCTAACCCTCGTTCCATCATCTACCTGATTATGACTGCGCACAAATAAGTTATCATGTGCCCCTGTCCCTTCGTAGGAAGTAGGCGGCAATGGCTTTCCACGTCTCCCTATCCCCTGGTGGCTCTTAGCACGCCTTCTCCTGTTACACCATGCAACCCTCGTTCCATCATCTGAATTATGTTCTTTAAATATGTTATCATGTGCCCTGTCCCTTTAGGAAGTAGGCGACCATGGTTTTTCACGTCTCCCCTATCCTGGTGAATCTGCTTTTCTTCTCTGTCTCTCCAGCTGCCTCAATTCTCATCTACCTGATTATGTTCTTTAAATAAGTTATCATGGCTTCTGTCCCTTTAGGAAGTAGGCGACAATGGCTTTCCACGTCTCCTATCCTGGTGGCTCTTAGCACCTTCTCTGCATCCCTGTGCAACACCTCGTTCCATCATCACCCTGATTATATTTCTTTAAATAAGTTATCATGTGCCCTGTCCATACAGGAGAAATGGCTGTCAATGGCTTTCCACGTCTCCCTATCCCTGGTGGCTCTTAGCACGCCTTCTCCTGTTACACCATGCAACCCTCTGATTCATCATCTACCTGATTATGTTCTTTAAATATGTTATCATGTGCCCTGTCCCTTTAGGAAGTAGGCGACCATGGCTTTCCACATCCTCCTATCCCTGGTGGCTCTTAGCACACGCCTTCTCCTGTTACACCATGCAACCCTCGTTCCATCATCTACCTGATTATGTTCTTTAAATAAGTTATCATATATGCCCTGTCCTTTAGGGAAATTAGGCGACAGTAACCACGTCTCCCTATCCCTGGTGGCTCTTAGCACGCCTTCTCCTGTTACACCAACCTGACCCTCGTTCCATCATCTACCTGATTATGTCCTTTAAATAAGTTATCATGTGCCCTGTCCCTTTAGAGTAGGCAACAATGGCTTTCCACGTCTCCCTATCCCTGGTGGCTCTTAGCACGCCTTCTCCTGTTACACCATGCAACCCTCGTTCCATCATCTACCTGATTATGTCCTTTAAATAAGTTATCATGTGCCCTGTCTAACTTTGAAGTAGGCGACAATGGCTTTCCACGTCTCCCACTCTTTAGTGGCTCTTAGCACGCCTTCTCCTGTTCACCCATGCCCTCGTTCCATCATCTACCTGATTATGTCCTTTAAATAAGTTATCATGTGCCCCTGTCCCTTTAGGAAGTAGGCGACAATGGCTTTCCACGTCTCTATCCTGGTGGCTCTTAGCACGCCTTCTCCTGTTACACCATGCAACCCTCGTTCCATCATCTACCTGATTATGTCCTTTAAATAAGTTATCATGTGCCCTGTCCCTTTAGGAAGTAGTGACAATGGCTTTCCACGTCTCCCTATCCCTGGTGGCTCTTAGCACGCCTTCTCCTGTTATTACACCATGCAACCCTCGTTCCATCATCTACTGATTATGTCCTTTAAATAAGTTATCATGTGCCCTGTCCCTTTAGGAAGTGACGACAATGGCTTTTCCCATCTCCTATCTCCCTGGTGGCTCTTAGCACGCCTTCTCCTGTTACACCATGCAACCTCGTTCCATCATCTACCTGATTATGTCCTTTAAACACGTTATCCTTATTGCCCTGTCCCTTTAGGAAGTAGGCGACAATGGCTTTCCACGTCTCCCTATCCTAATTGGCTCTTAGCACGCCTTCTCCTGTTCACCATGCAACCCTCGTTCCATCATCTACCTGATTATGTCCTTTAAATAAGTTATCATGTGCCCTGTCCCTTTAGGAAGTAGGCGACAATGGCTTTCCACGTCTCCCTATCCCTGGTGGCTCTTAGCACGCCTTCTCCTGTTACACCATGCAACCCTCGTTCCATCATCTACCTGATTATGTCCTTTAAATAAGTTATCATCCGCCCTGTCCTTTAGGAAGTAGGCGACAATGGCTTTCCATCTCCCTATCCCTGGTGGCTCTTAGCACGCCTTCTCCTGTTACACCATGCAACCCTCGTTCCATCATCTACCTGATTATGTCCTTTAAATAAGTTATCATGTGCCCTGTCCCTTTAGGAAGTAGGCGACAATGGCTTTTCCACGTCTCCCTATCCCTGGTGGCTCTTAGCCGCAGCTTCTCCTGTTACACCATGCAACCCTCGTTCCATCATCTACCTGATTATGTCCTTTAAATAAGTTATCATATTGCCTGTCCCTTTAGAAGTAGGCGACAATGGCTTTCCACGTCTCCCTATCCCTGGTGGCTCTTGCTTTTGACCTTCTCCTGTTCCCCATAGCAACCCTCGTTGCATCATCTACCTGATTATGTCCTTTAAATAAGTTATCATGTGCCCTGTCCCTTTAGGAGTAGGCGACAATGGCTTTCCACGTCTCCCTATCCCTGGTGGCTCTTAGCACGCCTTCCTCTGTTACACCATGCAACCCTCGTTCATCATCTACCTGATTATGTCCTTTAAATAAGTTATCATGTGCTTTGTCCCTTTAGGAGAAGTAGGCGACCATGGCTTCCACGTCTCCCTATCCCTGGTGGCTCTTAGCACGCCTTCTCCTGTTACACCATGCAACCCTCGTTCCATCATCTACCTGATTATGTCCTTTAAATAAGTTATCATGTGCCCTGTCCCTTTAGGAAGTAGGCGACCATGGCTTTCCACGTCTCCCTATCCTGGTGGCTCTTAGCACGCACTTCTCCTGTTACCATGCAACCCTCGTTCCATCATCTACTGATTATGTTCTTTAAATAAGTTATCATGTGCCCTGTCCTTTAGGAAGTAGGCGACAATGGCTTTCCACGTCTCCCTATCCCTGGTGGCTCTTGGCACGCCTTCTCCTGTTACACCATGCAACCCTCGTTCCATCATCTACCTGATTGTATCCTTTAAATAAAGTTATCATGTGCCCTGTCCCTTTAGAGATAGGCGACAATGGCTTTCCACGTCTCCCTATCCCTGGTGGCTCTTAGCACGCCTTCTCCTGTTTCACCATGCAACCCTCGTTCCATCATCTACCTGATTATGTCCTTTAAATAAGTTATAATGTGCCCTGTCCTTTAGGAAGTAGGCGACTGTGGCTTTCCATCTCCCTATCCCTGGTGGCTCTTAGCACGCCTTCTCTGTTACACCATGCAACCCTCGTTCCATCATCTACCTGATTATGTCCTTTAAATAATTATCATGTGCCCTGTCCCCCGCTAGGAATAGGCTACCATGGCTTTCCACGTCTCTGTCTATTTGGCTCTTGGCACGCCTTCTCCTGTTACACCACACGCTTCCCTCGTTCCATCATCTGCCTGATTATGTTCTTTAAATAAGTTATCATGTGCCCTGTCCTTTAGGAAGTAGGCGACTGTTGTGCAAACTCACGTCTCCCTATCCCTGGTGGCTCTTAGCACGCCTTCTCCTGTTACACCATGCAACCCTCGTTCCATCATCTACCTGATTATGTTCTTTAAATAAGTTATCATGTGCCCTGTCCCTTTAGGAAGTAGGCGACAATGGCTTTCCACGTCTCCCTATTCCTGTGCTCTGCTTGCCATTCTCCTGTTACCATGCAACCCCTCGTTCCATCATCACCTGATTATGTTCTTTAAATAAGTTATCATGTGCCCTGTCATGGAAGTAGGCGACCATGGCTTTCCACGTCTCCCTATCCCTGGTGGCTCTTAGCACGCCTTCTCCTGTTACACCATGCAACCCTCGTTCCATCATCTACCTGATTATGTCCTTTAAATAAGTTATCATGTGCCCTGTCCCTTTAGGAAGTGGGCAGCCATGGCTTTCCACGTCTCCCTATCCTGGTGGCTCTTAGCACGCCTTCTCCTGTTACACCATGCAACCCTCGTTCCATCATCTACCTGATTGTGTTCTTTAAATAAGTTATCATGTGCCCTGTCCCTTTAGGAAGTAGGCGACAATGGCTTTCCACGTCTCCCTCCCTGGTGGCTCTTAGCACCTTCTCCTATTACCATGCAACCCTCGTTCCATCATCTACCTGATTATGTTCTTTAAATAAGTTATCATGTACCCTGTCCCTTTAAAATGAGGCGACCATGGCTGCAAAATCTCCCTATCCCTGGTGGCTCTCCATACATAACTTCTCCTGTTACACCATGCAACCCTCGTTCCATCATCTGCCTGATTATGTTCTTTAAATAAGTTATCATGTGCCCTGTCCCTTTAGAAGTAGGCGACCATGGCTTTCCACGTCTCCCCTATCACAGAATGGCTCTTAGCACGCCTTCTCCTGTTACACCCTTGTCCCTCATTCCATCATCTACCCTGATTATGTTCTTTAAATAAGTTATCATGTGCCCTGTCCCTTTAGGAAGTAGGCGACCATAGCTTTCCACGTCTCCCTATCCCTGGTGAGCTCTTAGCACGCCTTCTCCTGTTACACCTGCAACCCTCGTTCCATCATCTACCTGATTATGTTCTTTAAATAAGATATCATGTGCCCTGTCCTTTAGGAAGTAGGCGACAATGGCTTTCCCACGTCTCCCTATCCCTGGTGGCTCTTAGCACGCCTTCTCCTGTTACACCATGCAACCCTCGTTCCATCATCTACCTGATTATGTTCTTTAAATAAGTTATCATGTGCCCTGTCCCTTTGGGAAGTAGGCGACAATGGCTTTCCACGTCTCTATCCTGGTGGCTCTTAGCCGCCTTCTCCTGTTACCGCCTACATGCAACCCTCGTTCCATCATCTACCTGAATTATATTTCTTTAAATAAGTTATCATGTGCCTATCCCTTTAGGAAAGTAGGCGACCATGGCTTTCCATCTCCCTATCCTAGTGGCTCTTAACACGCCTTCTCCTGTTACACCATGCAACCCTCGTTCCATCATCTACCTGATTATGTCCTTTAAATAAGTTATCATGTGCCTGTCCCTTTAGGAAGTAGGCGACCATGGCTTTCCACGTCTCCCTATCCCTGGTGGCTCTTAGCACGCCTTCTCCTGTTACACCATGCAACCCTCGTTCATCATCTACCTGATTATGTTCTTTAAATAAGTTATCGTGTACCCTGTCCCTTTAGGAAGTAGGCGACAATGGCTTTCCACGTCTCCCTATCCCTGGTGGCTCTTGGCACGCCTTCTCCTGTTACACCAGCCTCAGTTTCATCATCTACCTGATTGTATTCTTTAAATAAGTTATCGTATTGCCCTGTCCCTTTAGGAAGTAGGCGACCATAGGCTTTCCACGTCTCCCCTGCTCCTGGTGGCTCTTAGCATACTTCTCCTGTTACACCGTAGCCACTCGTTCCATCATCTACCTGATTATGTTCTTTAAATAAGTTATCACTTATTCACCCTGTCCCTTTAGGAAGTGAGCGACAATGGCTTTCCACGTCTCCCTATCCCTGGTGGCTCTTAGCACGCCTTCTCCTGTTACACCATGCAACCTCGTTCCATCATCTACCTGATTATGTTCTTTAAATAAGTTATCATGTCGCTGTCCTTTAGGAAGTAGGCGACCATGGCTTTCCACGTCTCCCTATCCCTGGTGGCTCTTACTGCCTTTGCCTTCTCCTGTTACACCATGCAACCCTCAATTCCATCATCTACCTGATTATGTTCTTTAAATAAGTTATCATGTGCCCTGTCCTTTAGGAAGTAGGCGACAATGGCTTTCCACATCTCCTATCCCTGGTGGCTCTTGGCACGCCTTCTCCTGTTACACCATGCAACCCTCGTTCCATCATCTACCTGATTATGTTCTTTAAATAAGTTATCATGTGCCTGTCCTTTAGAGTAGGCGACCATGGCTTTCCATCTATCCTGGTGGCTCTTGCTTTACTCCTGTTACACCATGCAACCCTCGTTCCATCATCTACCTGATTATGTTCTTTAAATAAGTTATCCATGCTGCCCTGTCCCTTTAGAAGTAGGCGACAATGGCTTTCCACGTCTCCCCTATCCCTGGTGGCTCTTAGCACGCCTTCTCCTGTTACACCGCTTCCTTCCTCGTTCCATCATCTACCTGATTATGTTCTTTAAATAAGTTATCATGTGCCCTGTCCCTTTAGGAAGTAGGCGACCATGGCTTTCCACGTCTCTATCCCTGGTGGTGGCTCTTAACGCCTTCTCCTGTTACACCATGCAACCTCATTCCATCATCTACCTGATTATGTCCTTTAAATAAGTTATCATGTGCCCTGTCCCTTTAGGAAGTAGGCGACAATGGCTTTCCACGTCTCCTATCCCTGGTGGCTCCTTAGCACCTTCTTCTCTTCCACCATGCAACCCTCGTTCCATCATCTATGATTGTTCTTTAAATAAGTTATCATATTGCCCTGTCCCTTTGGGAAGTAGGCGACCATGGCTTTCCACGTCTCCCTATCCCTGGTGGCTCTTGGCACACCTTCCTCCTGTTACACCATGCAACCCTCGTTCCATCATCCCCACAGTTATGTTCTTTAAATAAGTTATCATGTGCCCTGTCCCTTTGAAGTAGGCGACCATGGCTTTCCACGTCTCTATCCCTGGTAAGCTCTTAACATAGCCTATCTGTTACACCATGCAACCCTCGTTCCATCATCTACCTGATTATGTTCTTTAAATAAGTTATCATGTGCCCTGTCCCTTTAGGAAGTAGGCGACAATGGCTTTCACGTCTCCCTATCCCTGGTATTTGTGGCTCTTAGCACCTTCTCCTGTTACCATACAGCCCTCGTTCCATCATCTACCTGATTATGTTCTTTAAATAAGTTATCTGTGTGCCCCTGTCTTCCTTTAGGAAGTAGGCGACCATGGCTTTCCACGTCTCTATCCCTGGTGGCTCTTAGCACGCCTTCTCCTGTTACACCATGCAACCCTCGTTCCATCATCTACCTGATTATGTTCTTTAAATAAGTTATCATGTGCCCTGTCCATGCAAGGTAAAGGCGACAAAAAAGTTTTCCACGTCTCCCTATCCTGATTGGCTCTTGGCACGCCTTCTCCTGTTACACCATGCAACCCTCGTTCCATCATCTACCTGATTATGTTCTTTAAATAAGTTATCGTATGTGCCTATCCCGCTGCCCCAAATAGGCGACCATGGCTTTCTACGTCTCCCTATCCCTGGTGGCTCTTAGCACGCCTTCTCCTGTTGCACCATGCAACCCTCGTTCCATCATCTACCTGATTATGTTCTTTAAAAATAAGTTATCATGTGCCCTGTCCTTTAGGAAGTAGGCGACAATGGCTTTCCACTCTCCCTATCCCTGGTGGCTGTAGCACGCCTTCTCCTGTTACACCATACAACCCTCGTTCCATCATCCTACCTGATTATGTTCTTTAAATAAGTTATCGTAGCCTTTGTCCTTTAGGAAGTAGCGACCATGGCTTTCCACGTCTCCCTATCCCTGGTGGCTCTTAGCACGCCTTCTCCTGTTACACCATGCAACCCTCGTTCCATCATCTACCTGATTATGTTCTTTAAATAAGTTATCATATATCCTTTAGGAAGTAGGCGACAATGGCTTTCCACGTCTCCCTATCCCTGGTGGCTCTTAGCACGCCTTCTCCTGTTACATAGCCGGCCACTCGTTCCATCATCTGCACAGTGCATGTTCTTTAAATAAGTTATCATGTGCCCTGTCCCTTTAGGAAGTAGGCGACCATGGATTTCCACGTCTCCTGCCTCCTGGTGGCTCTTAGCACGCCTTCTCCTGTTACACCATGCAACCCTCGTTCCATCATCTACCTGATTATGTTCTTTTAAATAAGTTATCATGTGCCCTGTCCCTTTGAAGTAAGCGACCATGGCTTTCCACGTCTCCTATCCTGGTGGCTCTTAGCACGCCTTCTCCTGTTACACCATACAACCCTCGTTCCATCATCACACCTGATTATATTCTTTAAATAAGTTATCATGTGCCCTGTCCCTTTAGAGTAGGCGACCATGGCTTTCCACGTCTCCCTATCCCTGGTGGCTCTTAGCACGCCTTCTCCTGTTACACAAAAGCCCTGACCCTCTCGATTTCCATCATCTACCTGATTGTGTTCTTTAAATAAGTTATCATGTGCCCTGTCCTTTGCAAGGTAGGCGACATGTGGCTTTCCACGTCTCCCTATCCTGGTGGCTCTTAGCACGCCTTCTCCTGTTACACCATGCAACCCTCGTTCCATCATCTACCTGATTATGTTCTTTAAATAAGTTATCTGTGCCCTGTCCCTTTAGGAAGTAGGCGACAATAGCTTTCCACGTCTCCCTATCCCTGGTGGTGGCTCTTAGCACGCCTTCTCCTGTTACACCATGCAACCCTCGTTCCATCATCTACCTGATTATGTTCTTTAAATAAGTTATCTGTGCTGTCCCTTTAGGAAATGAAGCGACCGCAGCTTTCCACGTCTCCCTATCCCTGGTGGCTCTTAGCACGCCTTCTCCTGTTACCACCTACTTCTTCCTCGTCCATCATCTACCTGATTATGTTCTTTAAATAAGTTATCATGTGCCCTGTCCCTTTGGGAAGTAGGCGACCATGGCTTTCCACGTCTCCTATCCTGGTGGCTCTTAGCACGCCTTCTCCTGTTACACCATGCAACCCTCGTTCCATCATCTACCTGATTATGTTCTTTAAATAAGTTATCATATGCCCTGTCCCTTTAGGAAGTAGGCGACAATGGCTTTCCACGTCTCCTATCCCTGGTGGCTCTTAGCCGCCTTCTCCTGTTACACCATGCAACCCTCGTTCCATCATCTGCCTGATTATGTTCTTTAAATAAGTTATCACTTCTTCCTGTCCCTTTAGGAAGTAGGCGACCATGGATTTCCACGTCTCCTATCCCTGGTGGCTCACTTAGCACGCCTTCTCCTGTTACACCATGCAGCCCTCGTTCCATCATCTACCTGATTATGTTCTTTAAATAAGTTATCATGTGCCCCTTGTCCCTTTGTGGAAGCTGAAGGCGACCATGGCTTTCCACGTCTCTATCCCTGGTAGCTCTTAGCACGCCTTCTCCTATTACCATGCAACCCTCGTTCCATCATCTACCTGATTATGTTCTTTAAATAAGTTATCATGTGCCCCCTGTCCTTTAGGAAGTAGGCGACCATGGCTTTCCACGTCTCCCTATCCCTGGTGGCTCTTAGCACGCCTTCTCCTGTTACACCATGCAACCCTCGTTCCATCATCTACCTGATTATGTTCTTTAAATAAGTTATCATGTGCCCTGTCCCTTTAGAAGTAGGCGACAATGGCTTTCCACGTCTCCCTATCCCTGGTGGCTCTTAGCACGCCTTCTCCTGTTACACCATGCAAACCCACTCGTTCCATCATCTACCTGATTATGTTCTTTAAATAAGTTATCATGTGCCCTGTCCCTTTAGGAAGTAGGCGACAATGGCTTTCCACGTCTCCTATCCCTGGTGGCTCTTAGCACGCCTTCTCCTGTTACACCATGCAACCCTCGTTCCATCATCTACCTGATTATGTTCTTTAAATAATTATCATGTGCCCTGTCCTTTAGGAAGTAGGCGACAATGGCTTTCCACGTCTCCCTATCCCTGGTGGCTCTTAGCACGCCTTCTCCTGTTACACCATGCAACCCTCGGTTCATCGTCTACTGATTGTATTTCTTCAAATAAGTTATCATGTGCCCTGTCCCTTTAGGAAGTAGGCGACCATGGCTTTCCACGTCTCCCTATCCCTGGTGGCTCATAGCACGCCTTCTCCTGTTACACTGCAGTAACCCTCGTTCCATCATCTACCTGATTATGTTCTTTAAATAAGTTATCATATGCCCTGTCCTTTAGGAAGTGAGCGACAAGCTTTCACGTCTCCTATCCCTGGTGGCTCTTAGCACGCCTTCTCCTGTTACACCATGCAGCATAGTTTCCATCATCTACCTGATTATGTTCTTTAAATAAGTTATCATGTGCCCTGTCCCTTTGAGAGTAGGCGACCATGGCTTTCCACGTCTCTATCCTGGTGGCTCTTAGCACGCCTTCTTTCCTATTCTGTACAGCCTCGTTCATCATCTACCTGATTATGTTCTTTAAATAAGTTATCATGTGCCCTGTCCCTTTAGGAAGTAGGCGACAATGGCTTTCCACGTCTCCCTATCCCTGGTGGCTCTTAGCACGCCTTCTCCTGTTACACCATGCAACCCTCGTTCCATCATCTACCTGATTATGTTCTTTAAATAAGTTATCATGTGCCTGTCCCTTTGAAGTAGGCGACCATGGATTTCCACGTCTCCCTATCCCTGGTGGCTCTTAGCACGCCTTCTCCTGTTACACCATGCAACCTCGTTCCTTCATCTACCTGATTATGTTCTTTAAATAAGTTATCATGTGCCCTGTCCCTTTAGAATGGCTTGGCTTGCGGCACCACGTCTCCCTATCCCCGGTGGCTCTTAGCACGCCTTCTCCTGTTACACCATGCAACCCTCGTTCCATCCATCTACCTGATTATGTTCTTTAAATAAGTTATCATGTGCCCTGTCCCTTTAGGAAGTAGGCGACCATGGCTTTCCACGTCTCCCTATCCCTGGTGGCTCTTAGCACGCCTTCTCCTGTTACACCATGCAACCCTCGTTCCCTCATCTACCTGATTATGTTCTTTAAATATGTTATCATGTGCCCTGTCCCACCTTGCCCAAAGTAGGCGACCATGGATTTCCACGTCTCCCTATCCCTGGTGGCTCTTGCTTGCGCCTTCTCCCTGTTACACCATGCAACCCTCGTTCCATCATCTACTGATTATGTTCTTTAAATAAGTTATCATGTGCCCTGTCCTTTAGGATGTAGGCAGCAATATAACTTTCCACATCTCCCTATCCCTGGTGGCTCTTAGCACGCCTTCTCCTGTTACACCATGCAACCCTCGTTCCATCATCTACTGATTATGTTCTTTAAACGGATTACTATCTGTGCCCTGTCCCTTTAGGAAGTAGGCGACCATGGCTTTCCACGTCTCCCTATCCTGGGTAACTCTTAGCACGCTTGTACTCTGTTACACCATGCAACCCTCGTTCCATCATCTACCTGATTGTGTTGAAGCTTTAAATATGTTATATGACACTTCCCTGTCCACAACTTTGGGACGTAGGCGACCATGGCTTTCCACGTCTCCCTATCCCACAGTGGCTCTTAGCATATTCTCTGTTACACCATGCAACCCTCGTTCCATCATCTACCTGATTATGTTCTTTAAATAAGTTATCATGTGCCCCTGTCCCTTTAGGAAATGGCTACCATGGCTTTCCACGTCTCCCTGTCTGTTGGCTCTTAACACGCCTTCTCCTGTTACCATGCAACCCTCGTTCCATCATCTACCTGATTATGTCCTTTAAATATGTTATCATGTGCCCTGTCCTTTAGGAAGTGACACGACCACCTTTCCACGTCTCCCTATCCCTGGTGGCTCTTAGCACGCCTTCTCCTGTTGCACCATACAACCCTCGTTCCATCATCACCTGATTATGTTATTTAAATATGTTATCATGTGCCTGTCCCTTTAGGGCGTAGGCGACCATGGCTTTCACGTCTCCCTATCCCCTAGTGGCTCTTAGCACGCCTTCTCCTGTTACACCATGCAACCTCGTTCCATCATCTACCTGATTATGTTCTTTAAATATGTTATCATGTGCCCTGTCCCTTTAGGAAATGGCGACCATGGCTTTCCACGTCTCCCTATCCTGGTGGCTCTTAGCACGCCTTCTCCTGTTACACCATGCAACCCTCGTTCCATCATCTACCTGATTATGTTATTTAAATATGTTATCATGTGCCACTGTCCCTTTAGGACGTGAGCGACTTCGCGGCTTTCACGTCCTCCCTATCCCTAGTGGCTCTTGGCACGCCTTCTCCTTATTCGCCAACCCTCGTTCCATCATCTACCTGATTGTATTGTTTAATGTGTTATCGTGTGCCCTGTCCCTTTGGGAAGTAGGCGACCATGGCTTTCCACGTCTCCTATCCCTAGTGGCTCTTAGCACGCCTTCTCCTGTTACACCATGCAACCCTCGTTCCATCATCTACCTGATTTAATGTTATTTAAATATGTTATCATGTGCCCTGTCCCTTTAGGAAGTAGGCGACCATGGCTTTCCACGTCTCCTATCCTAGTGGCTCTTAGCACGCCTTCTCCTGTTACACCATGCAACCCTCATTCCATCATCTACCTGATTATGTTCTTTAAATAAGTTATCATGCCCCTGTCCCTTTAGGAAGTAGGCGACCATGGCTTTCCACGTCTCCCTATCCTGGTGGCTCTTAGCACGCCTTCTCCTGTTACACCATGCTGACCTCAGACCCATCATCTACCTGATTATGTTATTTAAATATGTTGTCTTGTGCCCTGTCCTTTAGGACGTAGGCGACCATGGCTTTCCACGTCTCCCTATCCCTAGTGGCTCTTAGCACGCCTTCTCCTGTTGCACACCATGCAACCCTCGTTCCATCATCTACCTGATTATGTTATTTAAATATGTTATCATGTGCCCTGTCCCTTTAGGAAGTAGGCGACCATGGCTTTCCACGTCTCCCTATCCCTAGTGGCTCTTGGCACGCCTTCTCCTGTTACACCATGCAACCCTCGTTCCATCATCTACCTGATTATGTTATTTAAATATGTTATCATGTGCCCTGTCCCTTTAGGAAGTAGGCGACCATGGCTTTCCACGTCTCCTATCCCTAGTGGCTCTTAGCACGCCTTCTCACATAATACACCATGCAACCCTCAGAACTCCATCATCTACCTGATTATGTTATTTAAATATATTATCATGTGCCCTGTCCCTTTAGGAAGTAGGCGATGACCATGGCTTTCCACGTCTCCTGTCCTAGTGGCTCTTAGCACGCCTTCTCTCCTGTTACTATGCAACCCTCGTTCCATCATCTACCTGATTATGTTATTTAAATAAGTTATCATGTGCCCTGTCCCTTTAGGAAGTAGGCGACCATGACTTTCCACGTCTCCCTATCCCTAGTGGCTCTTAGCACGCCTTCTCCTGTTACACCATGTGCAACCCTCGTTCCATCATCTACCTGATTATGTTATTTAAATAAGTTATCATGTGCCCTGTCCTTTAGGAAGTGGGCGACCATGGCTTTCCACGTCTCCCTATCCCTAGTGGCTCTTAGCACGCCTTCTCCCTGTTACGCATGCAACCCTCGTTCCATCATCTACCTGATTATGTTCTTTAAATGTCATTATCATGTGCCCTGTCCCTTTAGGAAGTAGAGCGACCATGGCTTTCCACGTCTCCCTATCCTAGGTAGCTCTTAGCACGCCTTCTCCTGTTACACCATGCAACCCTCGTTCCATCATCTACCTGAT
The DNA here is from genome assembly GCA_037127315.1 of Ascarosepion bandense. Classification (NCBI taxonomy): domain Eukaryota; kingdom Metazoa; phylum Mollusca; class Cephalopoda; order Sepiida; family Sepiidae; genus Ascarosepion; species Ascarosepion bandense. Next base: position 5,201 of record JBBBDQ010007389.1, on the reverse strand, counting down.
TATGTTCTTTAAATAAGTTATCATGTGCCCTGTCCCTTTGGGACAGCCGGCGACCATGGCTTTCCACGTCTCCCTATCCCTAGTGGCTCTTAGCACGCCTTCTCCTGTTACACCATGCAACCCTCGTTCCATGTCTGATTATGTTCTTTAAATATGTTATCATGTGCCCTGTCCTTAGGAAGTAGGCGACCATGACTTACGTCTCCCTATCCCTGGTGGCTCTTCGCACGCCTTCTCCTCTTCACCCATGCAACCTCGTTCCATCATCTACCTGATTATGTTATTTAAATATGTTGTCATGTGCCCTGTCCCTTTAGGACGCGTGACGACCCTTAGCTTTCCACGTCTCCCTATCCCTAGTGGCTCTTAGCACGCCTTCTCCTGTTACATGCAACCCTCGTTCCATCATCTACCTGATTATGTTATTTAAATATGTTATCATGTGCCCTGTCCCTTTAGGAAGTAGGCGACCATGGCTTTCCACGTCTCCCTATCCCTAGTGGCTCTTAGCACGCCTTCTCCTGTTACACCATGCAACCCTCGTTCCATCATCTACCTGATTATGTTATTTAAATATGTTATCATGTGCCCTGTCCCTTTAGGAAGTAGGCGACCATGGCTTTCCGTCTCCCTATCCCTGGTGGCTCTTAGCACGCCTTCTCCTGTTACACCATACCTTCTCGTTCCATCATCTACCTGATTATGTTCTTTAAATAAGTTATCATGTGCCCTGTCCCTTTAGAGTAGGCGACCATGGCTTTCCACGTCTCCCTATCCCTGGTGGCTCTTAGCACGCCTTCTCTGTTACACCATGCAACCCTCGTTCCATCATCTACCTGGTGTGTTATTTAAATATGTTATCATGTGCCCTGTCCCTTTAGGACGTAGGCGACCATGGCTTTCCACGTCTCCCTATCCCTAGTGGCTCTTAGCACGCCTTCTCCTGTTACACCATGCAACCCTCGTTCCATCATCTACCTGATTATGTTATTTAAATATGTTATCATACCCTGTCCCTTCGAGAGTAGGCGACCATGGCTTTCCACGTCTCCCTATCCTAGTGGCTCTTAGCACGCCTTCTCCTGTTACACCATGCAACCCTCGTTCCATCATCTACCTGATTATGTTATTTAAATATGTTATCTGTGCCCTGTCCCTTTAGGAAGTAGGCTTGACCATGCTTTCCACGTCTCCCTATCCCTAGTGGCTCTTAGCACTTTCTCCTGTTACACTTTGCAACCCTCGTTCCATCATCTACCTGATTATGTTATTTAAATATGTTATCATGTGCCCTGTCCCTTTGGAAGTAAGCGAGCATGACTTTCCACGTCTCCCTATCCCTAGTGGCTCTTAGCACGCCTTCTCCTGTTACACCATGCAACCCTCGTTCCATCATCTACCTGATTATGTTATTTAAATAAGTTATCATGTGCCTGTCCCTTTAGGAAGTAGGCGACCATGGCTTTTTTTCCACGTCTCCTATCCCTAGTGGCTCTTAGCACGCCTTCTCCTGTTACACCATGCAACCCTCGTTCCATCATCTACCTGATTATGTTATTTAAATAAGTTATCATGTGCCCTGTCCCTTTAGGAAGTAGGCGACCATGGCTTTCCACGTCTCCTATCCCTGGTGGCTCTTAGCACGCCTTCTCCTGTTACACCATGCAACCTCGTTCCATCATCTACCTGATTATGTTCTTTAAATATGTTATCATGTGCCTGTCCCTTTAGGAAGTAGGCGACCATGGCTTTCCACGTCTCCTATCCCTAGTGGCTCAGCAACGCCTTCTCCTGTTACACCATGCAACCCTCGTTCCATCATCTACCTGATTATGTTCTTTAAATAAGTTATCATGTGCCTGTCCCTTTAGGACGTAGGCGACCATGGCTTTCCACGTCTCCCTATCCCTAGTGGCTCTTAGCACGCCTTCTCCTGTTACACCATGCAACCCTCGTTCCATCATCTACCTGATTATGTTCTTTAAATATGTTATCATGTGCCCTGTCCCTTTAGGAAGTAGGCGACCATGGCTCCACGTCTCTATCCCTAGTGGCTCTTAGCACGCCTTCTCCTGTTACACCATGCAACCCTCGTTCCATCATCTACCTGATTATGTTCTTTAAATATGTTATCATGTGCCCTGTCCCTTTAGGAAGTAGGCGACCATGGCTTTCCACGTCTCCCTATCCTAGTGGCTCTTAGCACGCCTTCTCCTGTTACACCATGCAACCTCGTTCCATCATCTACCTGATTATTGTTAAATAGTTATCATGTACCCCTGTCCCTTTAGGACGTAGGCGACCGTAGCTTTCCACGTCTCCCTATCCTAGTGGCATCATAGCACGCCTTCCTCTGTTACACCATGCAACCCTCGTTCCATCATCTACCTGATTATATTTATTTTAAATAAGTTATCATGTGCCTGTCCCCCTTTGGAAGTAGGCGACCATGGCTTTCCACGTCTCCCTATCCCTAGTGGCTCTTAGCACGCCTTCTCCTGTTACGCATGCAACCCTCGTTCCATCATCTACCCCAGTTATGTTCTTTAAATAAGTTATCATGTGCCCTGTCCCTTTAGGAAGTAGGCGACCATGGCTTTCCACGTCTCCCTATCCCTAGTGGCTCTTAGCACGCCTTCTCCTGTTACACCATGCAACCTAGTTCCATCATCTACCTGATTATGTTGTTTAAATAAGTTATCATGTGCCCTGTCCCTTTAGGAAGTAGGCGACCATGGCTTTCCACGTCTCCCTATCCCTAGCTCTTAGCACGCCTTCTCCTGTTACACCATGCAACCCTCGTTCCATCATCTACCTGATTATGTTATTTAAATAAGTTATCATGTGCCTGTCCCTTTAGGAAGTAGCCATGGCTTTCCACGTCTCCCTATCCCTAGTGGCTCTTAGCACGCCTTCTCCTATTACACCATGCAACCCTCGTTCCATCATCTACCTGATTATGTTCTTCCATAATATGTTATCATATTGCCTGTCCCTTTAGGAAGTAGGCGACCATGGCTTTCCACGTCTCCCTATCCCTAGTGGCTCTTAGCACGCCTTCTCCTGTTACACCATGCAACCCTCGTTCCATCATCTACCTGATTATGTTCTTTAAATAAGTTATCATGTGCCCTGTCCCTTTAGGAAAGCCATGGCTTTCCATCTCCCTATCCTGGTAGCTCTTAGCACGCCTTCTCCTGTTACACCATGCAACCCTCGTTCACATCATCTACCTGATTATGTTGTTTAAATATATTATCATGTGCCCTGTCCCTTTAGGACGTGAGCGACCATATATTTCCACGTCTCCTATCCCTAGTGGCCCTTAGCACGCCTTCTCCTGTTACACCATGCAAACCTCGTTCCATCATCTACCTGATTCTTATTTAAATATATCGCTGTGCCCTGTCCCTTTAGGAAGTAGGCGACCATGGCTTTTCCCGTCTCTATCCCTAGTGGCTCTTCACTTTGCCTTCTCCTGTTACACCATGGCAACCCTCGTTCCATCATCTACCTGATTATGTTATTTAAATATATTATCGTATGCCCTGTCACTAGGAAAGTAGGCGACCATGGCTTTCCACGTCTCCCTATCCCTAGTGGCTCTTAGCACGCCTTCTCCTGTTACACCATGCAACCCACTCGTTCCATCATCTACCCTGATTATGTTATTTAAATATGTATCATGTGCCCTGTCCCTTTAGGAAGTAGGCGACCATGGCTTTCTCCACGTCTCCCTATCCCTAGTGGCTCTTAGCACGCCTTCTCCTGTTACACCATGCAACCCTCGTTCCTCCATCTACCTGATGCTATTTATTTAAATATGTTATCATGTGCCCTGTCCCTTTAGGAAGTAGGCGACCATGGCTTTCCACATCTCCCTATCCCTAGTGGCTCTCCCAGCACGCCTTCTCCTGTTACACCATGCAACCCTCGTTCCATCATCTACCTGATTATGTTATTTAAATATGTTATCATGTGCCCTGTCCCTTTAGGAAGTAGGCGACCATGGCTTTCCACGTCTCCCTACTCCCTAGTAGCTCCTTAGCACGCCTTCTCCTGTTACACCATGCAACCCTCGTTCCATCGCTCTGATTATGTTATTTAAATATGTTATCATGTGCCCTGTCCCTTTAGGAAGTAGGCGACCATGGCTTTCCACATCTCCCCTATCCCTAGTGGCTCTTAACGCCTTCTCCTGTTACACCATGCAACCCACTCGTTCCATCATCTACCTGATTATGTTCTTTAAATAAGTTATCATGTGCCCTGTCCCTTTAAGTAAACATATTCATAGCTTACGTCTCCCTATCCTAGTGGCTCTTAGCACACCTTCTCCTGTTACACCATGCAACCCTCGTTCCATCATCTACCTGATTATGTTATTTAAATATGTTATCATGTGCCCTGTCCTTTAGGAAGTAGGCGACCATGGCTTTCCACGTCTCCTATCCCTAGTGGCTCTTAGCACGCCTTCTCCTGTTACACCATGCAACCCTCACGTTCCATCATCTACCTGATTATGTTATTTAAATAGTATCATGTGCCCTGTCCCTTTAGGAAGTAGGCGACCATGGCTTTCCCACGTCTCCCTATCCTAGTGGCTCTTAGCACGCCTTCTCCTGTTACACCATGCAACCCTCGTTCCATCATCTACCTGATTATGTTCTTTAAATAAGTTATCATGTGCCCTGTCCCTTTAGGAAGTAGGCGACCATGGCTTTCCACGTCTCCTATCCCTAGTGGCCCTTAGCACGCCTTCTCTATGGCTACCACCATGCAACCCTCGTTCCATCATCTACCTGATTATTTTAAATATCTTATCTTAATGTGCCCTGTCCCTTTAGGAAGTAGGCGACCATGGCTTTCCACGTCTCCCTATCCCTGGTGGCTCTTAGCACGCCTTCTCCTGTTACACCATGCAACCCTCGTTCCATCATCTACCTGATTATGTTATTTAAATAAGTTATCATGTGCCCTGTCCCTTTAGGAAGTAGGCGACCATGGCTTTCCACGTCTCCCTATCCCTAGTGGCTCTTAGCACGCCTTCTCCTGTTACACCATGCAACCCTCGTTCCATCATCTACCTGATTATGTTCTTTAAATATGTTATCATGTGCCTGTCCCTTTAGGAAGTAGGCGACCATGGCTTTCCACGTCTCCTCCTAGTGGCTCTTAGCACGCCTTCTCCTGTACACACC
>JBBBDQ010007379.1:0-17319 GCA_037127315.1 Ascarosepion bandense | reverse complement strand
GGGGAGGCCGTCTTTCGGATCAGGATCTAATCCGATATTTTGAGCACCAGCTCAAAATGAAGATTAGAACTGAACGGAAACGACTGCACCCGACAGACTTCGGTGAAAGGTGGATAAATGCAGCGAGCCTGGTTCGCGTGACCGGGGCTAGCCTTGATTTTCTCTTCTAGATCTGCTAGGCGCATCGGGGTGGATTCCGTTGGAACCCCTCCCGTGGTTTAGGTAAGAAGTTCTTTTATGTACCTAGTTAATGTGAGTGCATGTGTTTGTCCTAGCCTGTTCCCGGCTCCATTGCTTTTGTTATGACCCAGTTCGAGATTCCCATTGTCCAATGTTATTTTTGTCCCATTTTTTGATTCTCGGCTGGGTCAGTCTTATATTCTCCAGTCCAACTTATTTTTTTGCCCAGCCTCCCCAGTCCCCCTTTAGGAAGAGAGCTCCATGATTTTGTCCTTCAAGGCAGAATACAGCGGCCTCTTTATTTTTTGAGGGTGTGTTTGGGTCTTGCTAACATGATGTATATGCATTTATTTGAATTGTTTTATGTTTTTGGGAACTTTTTTGTTTTCTTCATGCCTACCCATCATAACATTTCATTTCATGAAAAAAAATTTTTTAAAGTTATTTTTGCAAACTATTGTAAATATTCACAAATTTTTATACACTTTTGCGCCAGGAGCGTTTTGTAGGTCCTCGGTATGTTATTTTTTGCGACATTTTGGTGCATGATAAGTAAGAGTGGTGATGGACTTAAATTCTCTTATGGTGAATGAGAACCATTGTAACGCATGTATGGGTCGTGATTCTGATTAGCTAGGTATAGGATAGAGTACTGAAGACCAACCCGAGTTTTCTTCCCCCTCCCCTTGTAGCCCCGGGCCACAATTTGTATTTTACAAATAATAAAACCGACATCCCACCCGGGATTTTGTGTTGTTTTGTAATAAGAAGCTCAAAGCGTAGCATTTGTTCCGCAGTGGCGTCTTGCTGGTGCTTTGTGTCTTGGGCAACTGTTTTCCAACCCGAGTTTATTGCTCGGGCCAGCGTAAAAGTAGTGTTTTTCGAAACGCGAAACACCGGGGAAGCAGTTGTCCGGTGTAAGGCCACGTGGGAGGCATGGCCTCCGATGGGACGGATAACAACACTCCTCTCACCATGGCGTCGGTGGGGCCCCGGGGGGGGTTCGCCCTTACCATGACATGACACCCCCCGCACAAGAAGCACCCGACCCCGGATTACCTGGACTACCAAGACTACCGGCACTACCGGCGGCACCAGTATCTCCAGTTCCCTCCACGTCGGCGGAAGTTGTGCAGCAGAAACCAGCAGCAGCGGTACCCACCAACATGGCATGGAAAGAGGGGACCATCCAGAGAGTACTCAAGGGCGCTGCGTACTACGAATCCCTCAAGGACAAGTACGCAGAGTACGTGAAGGGATCGGAGGCTCCTCTAGATACCCGAAACTTTGGTAGATCAGACGGGATCCTCTCCCTGCCATGACCAAGGACCTGAAAAGCCACAAACTCATCGGAGTCAGCAGGGACGCCATAGAGGAGGCCATCAAAGCCCTCAAAATCAACGGCAAGATGGTGACTGCGTATGCGCCACGTGGGACATCTCTCAGCACGCCTCAGCAAGTGGAAAACTGGCCGGCACCATCATGCAGACCAAGACCCTGCTACTGAAGCTGAGTACATGGGCACGCTGCAGATCAAGATCACCCTGCACAGGTGCTCCATGGACATCTCACCAGACCATGTCGGGGTTTTTTTCACTCAGTACGGCGGCAGGGTCGAGAAAGTAAAGGCGCTCACCTCGAAGCAGGGCTTTCTGACTGGCGACTTCACCCTGCAGGCGACGGTCGCTCGCGAAAAGTTGGCCAAAATCCCCAACATCATCAACTGCAGGGGGAGAAGGATCTACGTCGTAATTGGAGGGCAGGAAGCCGCCCCTGCCAGTTCTGCGGAGACTCCAACCACGTGGCCGGGGAGTGCCCCACTAAGAATCCGGCACCCAAGACCCAACCTCCGCAGACGACCGCCGCCGCCGCCGCCGCTACAGCAGAAAAGCCGGAAAACTAGCACAACCAAAAAACGGCCCGGCGGAGCAAAGGAGGGAGAATGGAGAAGACGGTTGGCAAGAGGAGGAACCAAACCCAAGAGCCAACCGTCGGCGGAAAAGCAACCCGCCAAAGCAGCAGCAGTGCCAGCGTCCCCTCCTGCGCCCTCTCCCAAACCAAAGGAGTCGGCAGCTCCTCCCAGGAAGAAGACGACGACACCCTCGCCAACCAAGCAGGACGCCCTGCAGGTGAAACCAAAAAACCCCCGACGGAGGAGCGGATGGAGGATCGGCTCAGCGGCGGCCAGAGCCTCTTCCCTGAAAAGAAACGAAGAGGAGGAAGAACAGCAGCAGCAGCAACACAGCATCAAGATGCAGCGGAGGAGCAGAAGCAGCGACCAGGAAGACACATGCAGCCGTCTCGCTACCCGGGTCTCCGGAGAGGCCAAAAGACACTTATGCCAAAAAGGCAAGCAGCCTCCCATCTTCCCCCCTCAAAAAAATCAGCAAACATCTCTCCACCTTTTCCCAGTCCCCGGTCTTCAAGCTTACCCCACTTACACCAAGGAAAACTCTCTCCCCCACTCCCACCCCTTCTCCTACAACGTCCCAGCCCAGAAAAGAAAAAGACTCTCCCGAGGGAGCGAAGCCCTAATGAAAATAGACTCAAAGGACGTAGCTAGGGGTGGAGTGCACAAAGGCGTGCACTTTTGAAGCCACTCCTTAAGCTCAAAGAGGTCAACGGCAAGTCGTCCGAAGACCCGTCTTAACTTCCCGACGCCCCGGGGGTAATTACCTCATCAGACTACAGGGGGCAAACTAAAAGTGTGGGATCACGGAGGCTGCCGAAAAACTCTATCCCAACATCGTCATGATGAGGAGTGGTACTCCCGAACTACGCAAAATGGCGAAAAATTGTGCAGGCCGACTCCCAGTTTTGCTCCACCCTCCTCGTTATATAGGGTGGTAAATCCAACATACCCAACGGACGTTGGCGGCATTGTCCATGACGGACGGTTACGTCCGATGTAGGAACTGGTTCCCTGACAGTCCGTCGGGGTCCTTTCCCCCAATGATTTCCACCATATGCGCTCTCGTGTTTAAGTGTTTTCTCTTTTCAGATCTACTAGATGTCTATCAAGATAGCCAGCTTGAATGCGAGGGGCTTGAGGGATCGGGGTAAGGCGGCTCGCCTGCTTCGTGACCTCCTGTCCTTCGGCGTGGATGTGGCCGCGATCCAAGAGACTCACTTTGTTTGCGAAGTCGACTCCGTGTGTGCTGTCCAACGACTTTGTCGTCTATTCAGCATACGGGAGCCGGCATGCCAGAGGGGTTTCTCTTTTGCTGGTCAAGCGTACCCTGGACGCGAGGATCGACCTTGTCCATGTCGGTGCCGAGGGCCGGCTCATCGTGGCCGATATTGCAGTGAAAAGCAAGACGTTCCGGCTGATTGCGGTTTACGCGCCCAACGTTCAAGGTGAGCGAGTCTCTTTCTTCGGCTGTTGGAGCCTGTTGCGAATCCAACACGTACACCTAGTTGGGGACTGGAATGCCATCCTTAACCCCCAAATGGGATAGAGGGAGGGGCGCTAGCGGGTGGAGTGGTGATCGGTAGCCTCGTCGATCTGATCGGCGAATTTGGTCTCGTCGATAGATACCGGGTCGATCATCCGGATGGGAGCATGTGGACGTGGACGCATAGTTGGCCTTCTACCCGGGTATCAGCGTGCCTGGATAGGATGTTAGGTGAGAGAAGCCGACATAGACTTCTTAGAATGTCCAACGTTCCACTGGCTAGGCTACTCGGACCACAAACTCGTTTGTGCCCGGGTGGCGTTAGAATTTAGGCCTAGAATGGCTGGTTACTGGAAGTTCAACTTAACCTACTGGGAGGCGGGACTTTCGTGACCAGCTGACTAGAGCAGTTTACGGGCATTAATTGGGCGAGTCATTGGGAGTAAGTGGTGGGCTAGCCTTAGATAGCATTAGGTCTTTCGCCACCCAATACAGCCAACGGCTCAACCTTAGATAAGGCTGCGAAGGCAAAGACACTTAGAGCTAATTTCGCCCGGGCGGAGGCTGGTGGGGATCCCCCAGAGATAGCCTTAGCTAGGGAGGCCCCGCAGCGCCCGACTAACGAGCGCTACATGGGTCAGGTAATTAGACACAGGTTAAGCAAGATGTCTTCCGAAGCTGTGAACATGGGCGCGGAACTGCGCAAGGAAGAAATTGGGCCGTGCCGGCGACCGGTACATTCGAGAGGTGCGCGACCCGGAGGGACATCTCCTAAGGTCCACTGACGACATGTGCGAGGCTTTCCGGCAGCATTTCTCACCGTTTTACCAAGGAACCGGTTCCGCGACGAGGAGTTTCGCAGCTATCATTGACTTCGGCTTTTGCCGGCTGAAGCGAAGAAGGGTGAAGGGGAGATTACGGAGGATGAAATCTACGTGGCCTTGAAGAAGGTCGGCAGAGGCAAGTCGCCAGGTTTGGATGAAGCTCGTTCTATGAATTGTACTTTGAGGATGTCGCACCTTTTGTCCCGATCTTGGCTGTCGTGTTCAACCACTGGTTTCGGGCAGGGGTCCATCCCCGGTCGGATCACCAGGGGCGTGATCACGCTGTTGAGAAAGGGCAAGAAGGTTGGGAGGGAATTAGACGATTACAGGCCCATAACTCTGCTAAACACAGAGTTAAAGATTCTGGCCAAGATCCTGACGAATCGCTTGCAGCTAGTTGCCGAGTCTCTGTTGGAACCGGATCAGACTTGTTCTGTGAAGGGGAGAACAATTCAGAGCAACCTGCACTTGATTCGCACGATCGTAGAGGGTGTAGAAGACGACGATGAGGCCGCGCTGATCAATTTGGATCAGTCCAAGGCATTTGATAGGATTGACCATGGCTACCTGGCTGCTGTCCTGCAGGCCGCCGGATTCAAACCCGACTTCAGCCGCTGGATTAGCCTCCTGTATCGCTCCCCCCAGGCTGTGGTGCAGGTGAACGGGAAGCTGTCGGGCGCTTTCGCGCTGTCTAGGTCGGTCCGACAGGGTTGTCCACTGTCGTCTCTCCTTTACGTCCTGGCGTTGGAGCCGCTACTTCGCCGGCTAAGGGACGAGACGCACAGTCCGGTCCTACGTGGAATCGCCGTCCCTGGTGGAGCTCGAGCCAGGGTTTCCGCGTACGCCGATGACGTAACGACCTTTGTGTCCTCCCGCAGGGACATAGAGGCGGTACAACAGGCGCTTGTACGGTACGAGAAGGTGACAGGGGCCAGAATTAACTGCGACAAGTCATCCGGCTTGCGGTTAGGTGCCTGGAAGGGTGTTTCCCTCCCTGGGGCCCTTCGGCTGGACGGACGGGCCGGTCAAAATCCTCGGAGTTTGGTTCGGTCCGGACTTACAGCTGGAGAAAAACTGGTCAGAAGTACTGGCAAAGGTCGGCGCGTCGGTCAAGATTTGGCGTCGACGGGGTCTCCGTGAAGGGCTTGGCGGAGGTGTGTAACACATACCTCTTTCCCATGATCCTTTACGACTGTCAGTACTTCCCTTTGCGATGATCATGAGAAGGCGCTCGAGCGTTTGCTATTCTCCTGCCTGTGGAGAGGACGCAAACACATGGTCAGCAAAGGAGCCTGTTACCTCCATTGTGTCAAGGGGGTCTGGGAATGCCACACTTGAGGAGCCACGTGCTCGCTTCGAGGTTGGCATTTCCTAGCAAGCTGGAGGAAGATCGGTTGCTTGCGGGGGTAGTGAGGGACATGTTCCCTTGCCTTACCATCACCCCCCCGACCCTTTTGGCTGACCGTCAGGCTCGCGCGACCGAAATTCCTGCTCGAATGTCTGGCGCGGCCTTACAGGCCAGCTCCACGGTCCGTGCGACCTTTCACAGCCTAGGAAAATCTTCTATCGGGGACTAGTGAGGGTGCCGTGAAGGGATAAGCTGTGCAGTAAGTTTATATGTCGGAGAGTGGAGTACCGCTCTCATTGGTCTTGGGCGCCGGGTGCGGATTGGCTCAGCAACTCTGGAGTTCTCTCTCACCTGGCGATTGGCTCTCGAATGGCTTGTCGCTCAATGACAAGCGTTTCGCAATGGGCCTGGCGGATTTGCCAGATTGTGAACGTTGCAACCTTGGAATCAAGGAGACGTCTGCGCACGCCTCTTCCATTGTTCGCGCGTTCGCCTGTTGTGGGAGCGTGTCGGCGAGTTGACTGCTCGTATCGCGCCGCGGGAGCTCGTGCTCATTGATCGCGCATACGCTGTGGACAATGTCGCCCCGTACTCTGGAGTGAAACGGATGGTGTTTCTGTCGCTACTGGCCACGGCTAGAATGGTGATTTGGACGATTTAGCCTGAGGAAGTCTTGCGGGGAGGGTTGCCTGATCAGGATCTATCCGGTATTTGAGCACCAGCTCAAAATGAAGATTAGAACTGAACGGAAACGACTGCACCCGACAGACTTCGGTGAAAGGTGATAAATGCAGCGAGCCTGGTTCGCGTGACCGGGGCTAGCCTCGATTTTCTTCAGACCTGTTAGGCGCATCGGGGTGGATTCCGCTGGAACCCCTCCCGTGGTTTAGGTAAGAAGTTCTTTTGTGTACCTAGTTAATGTGAGTGCATGTGTTTGTCCTAGCCTGTCTTGTTCCATTGCTTTTGTTATGACCCAGTTCGAGATTCCCATTGTCCACTGTTATTTTTGTCCCATTTTTGATTCTCGGCTGGGTCAGTCTTATATTCTCCAATCCAACTTATTTTTTTTGCCCAGCCTCTCCAGTCCCCTAGGAAGAGCTCCTTGATTTTGTCCTCAAGGCAGAATACAGCGGCCTCTTTATTTTTTGAGGGTGTGTTTGGGTCTTACTAACATGATGTATATGCATTTATTTGAATTGTTTTATGTTTTGGGAATTTTTTGTTTTCCAGTACCCTGCCCATCATAACATTTCATTTCATGAAAAAAATTTTTAAAGTTATTTTTGCAAACTATTGTAAATATTCACAAATTTTTATATACACACTTGGGGCGTTTTGTAGGTCCTCGGTATGTTATTTTTTGCGACATTTGGCATGATAAGTAAGAGTGGTGATGGGACAAATTCTTATGAATGGAGAACCATTGTAACGCACGTATGGGTCGTGATTCTGATTAGCTAGTATAGGATAGAGTACTGAAGACCAACCCGGAGTTTTTCTTCCCCCTCCCACCTTTCGGCCTTGAGCCACAATTTGTATTTTACAAATAAATAAAACCAGCCATCTCCCACCCGGGATTTTGTGTTGTTTTTGTAATAAGAAGCTCAAAGCGTAGCATTTGTTCCGCAGTGATATTTGCCATTGCTTTGTGTCTTGGGCAACTGTTTTCCAGCCCGAGTTTATTGCTCGGGCCAGCGTAAAAGTAGTGTTTTTCGAAACGCGAAACACCGGGAAGCAGTTGTCTGCGTAGCATTACCGTAGGGAGGCATGGCCTCCGATGGGCCGGATAACAACACTCCTCTCACCATGGAGTCGGTGGGAGGCGTATCGGAGGGGGGACTGGCGCTTACCGCCAGCTACGCCAATACCCCCGCACAAGAAGCACCCGAAGCACCCGGATTACCTGGACTACCAAGACTACCGGCACTACCGGCGGCACCAGTATCTCCAGTTCCCTCCACGTCGGCGGAAGTTGTGCAGCAGAAACCAGCAGCAGCGGTACCCACCAGCATGGCATGGAAAGAGGGGACCATCCAGAGAGTACTCAAGGGCGCTGCGTACTACGAATCCCTCAAGGACAAGTACGCAGAGTACGTGAAGGGATCGGAAATCCTCCCGATACCCGAAACGCTGAGCGAGATCGAGCCCAGGATCCTCTCCCTGCTGACCAAGGACCTGAAAAGCCACAAACTCATCGGAGTCAGCAGGGACGCCATAGAGGAGGCCATCAAAGCCCTCAAAATCAACGGGAAGATGGTGGCTAGGCGCAGCTACGCCACGTGGGACGTCCTGCTCAGCACCGCCGACGAGGCCAGAAAACTGGCCGGCACCATCATGCAGACCAAGACCCTGCTACTGGAAACTGAGTACATGGGCACGCGCAGATCCAAGATCACCCTGCACGGAGTGCCCATGGACATCTCACCAGACCATGTCGGGGTTTTTTTCACTCAGTACGGCAGGGTCGAGGAAGTAAAGGCGCTCACCTCGAAGCAGGGCTTTTTGACTGGCGACTTCACCCTGCAGGCGACGGTCGCTCGCGAAAAGTTGGCCAAAATCCCCAACATCATCAACTGCAGGGGGAGAAGGATCTACGTCGTCGTGGAGGGCAGGAAGCCCTTCTGCTGGGTCTGGCGGAGACTCCAACCACGTGGCCAGGGAGTGCCCCACTAAGAATCCGGCACCCAAGACCCAACCTCCGCAGACGACCGCCGCCGCCGCCGCTACTACAGCAGAAAAGCCGGAAAAACCGGCACAACCAAAAAACGGCCCGGCGGAGCAAAAGGAGGGAGAATGGAAGACGGTTGGCAAGAGAGGAACCAAACCCAAGAGCCAACCGTCGGCGGAAAAGCAACCCGCCAAAGCAGCAGCAGTGCCAGCGTCCCCTCCCTGCGCCCTCTCCCAAGCCAAAGGAGTCGGCAGCTCCTCCCAGGAAGAAGGCGACGACACCCTCGCCAACCAAGCAGGACGCCCTGCAGGCGAAACCCAAAAAACCCCCGACGGAGGAGCGGATGGAGGTCGGCTCAGCGGCACAACCAAGAGCCTCTTCCTGAAAAGAAACAGAGAGGAGGAAGAACAGCAGCAGCAACACAGCATCAAGATGCAGCGGAGGAGCAGAAGCAGCGACAGAAGACGCATGCAGCCGTCTCGCTACCCGGTCCCCGGAGAGGCCAAAAGACACTTATGCCAAAAAGGCAAGCAGCCTCCCATCTTCCCCTCAAAAAAATCAGCAAACATCTCTCCTTTTCCCAGTCCCCGGTCTTCAAGCCGACCCCACTTACACCAAGGAAAACTCTCTCCCCCACTCCCACCCCTTCTCCTACAACGTCCCAGCCCAGAAAGAAAAAGACTCTCCTGAGGGGCGAAGCCCAATGAAAATAGACTCAGCGATCGGCTAGGGAGTGGAGTGCACAAAGGCGTGCACTTTTTGAAGCCACCTTAAGCTCAAAGAGGTCAACGGCAAGTCGTCCGAAGACCTGTTCAACTTCCCCGACGCCCCGGGGTAATTACCCTCATCAGGACTACAGGGGGCAATCTAAAAGTGTGGGATCACGTGGAGGCTGCCGAAAAACTCTATCCCAACATCGTCATGATGAGGAGTGGTACTCCTGAACTACGCAAAATGGCGAAAAATTGTGCAGGCCGACTCCCAGTTTTGCTCCACCTCGTTATATAGGGTGGTAAAACTAATATACCCAACGGACGTTGGCGGCATTGTCCACACGACGGGTTACGTCCGATGTAGGAACTGGTTCCCTTGGACAGTCCGTCGGGGTCCTTTCCCCCAATGATTTCTACCCGGTATGCGCTCGTGTTTAAGTGTTTTCAGATCTACTAGATGTCTATCAAGATAGCCAGCTTAAATGCGAGGGGCTTGAGTGGATCAAAGTGCGGTTCGCCTGCTTCGTGACCTCCTGTCCTTCGGCGTGGATGTGGCCGCGATCCAAGAGACTCACTTTGTTTGCGAAGTCGCACTCGTAAAAGGTCCAACGACTTTGTCGTCTATTCAGCATACGGGAGCTGCATGCCAGAGGGGTTTCTTTGCTGGTCAAGCGTACCCTGGACGCGAGGATCGACCTTGTCCATGTCGGTGCCGAGGGCCGGCTCATCGTGGCCGATATTGCAGTGAAAAGCAAGACGTTCCGGCTGATTGCGGTTTACGCGCCCAACGTTCAAGGTGAGCGAGTCTCTTTCTTTCGGCTGTTGGAGCCCTTCATGGTGAATCCAACACGGCTAATCTTAGTTGGGGACTGGAATGCCATCCAACTCCCAAATGGGATAGAGGGAGGGCGCTATGGGTGTGAGGCACGCAGCCCGTCGATCTGATCATGAATTTGGTCTCAGGTCGATGGATACCGGGTCGATCATCCGGATGGGAGCATGTGGACGTGGACGCATAAGCCTTCTACCCGGGTATCAGCGTACCTGGATAGGATGTTGGTGAGAGAAGCCGACATAGACTTCTTAGAATGTCCAACGTTCCACTGGCTAGGCTACTCGGACCACAAACTCGTTTGTGCCCGGGTGGCGTTAGAATTTAGGCCTAGAATGGCTGGTTACTGGAAGTTCAATCAGTCCTTACTGGACAGGCGGGACTTTCGTGACCAGCTGACTAGAGTAGTTCAGCGGGCATTAATTGGGCGAGTCATTGGGAGTAAGTGGTGGGCTAGCCTTAAGGATAGCATTAGGTCTTTCGCCACCCAATACAGCCAACGGCTCAACCTAGATAAGGCTGCGAAGGCAAAGACACTTAGAGCTAATTTCGCCCGGGCGGAGGCTGGTGGGGATCCCCTAGAGATAGCCTTAGCCAGGAGGCCCCCTGCAGCGCCCGACTAACGAGCGCTACATGGGTCAGGTAATTAGACATAAGTTAAGCAAGATGTCTTCCGAAGCTGTGAACATGGGCGCAGAACTGCGCAAGGAAGAAATTCGCCGTGCCGGCGACCGGTACATTCGAGAGGTGCGCGACCCGGAGGGACATCTCCTAAGGTCCACTGACGACATGTGCGAGGCTTTCCGGCAGCATTTCGAACACCGTTTTACCAAGGAACCTGGTCTCCGCGACGAGGAGTTTCGCAGCTATTTGGCTGACTTTCCCCGGCTTTTGCCGGCTGAAGCGGCTAGCTGTGAAGGGGAGATTACGGAGGACGAAATCTACGTGGCCTTGAAGAAGGTCGGCAGAGGCAAGTCGCCAGGTTTGGATGGTTTGCCCTATGAATTGTACTTGAGGATGTCGCACCTTTTTGTCCCGATCTTGGCTGTCGTGTTCAACCACTGGTTTCGGCAGGGGTCCATCCCCGGTCGGATCACCAGGGGCGTGATCACGCTGTTGAGAAAGGGCAAGAAGGTTGGGAGGGAATTAGACGATTACAGGCCCATAACTCTGCTAAACACAGAGTTAAAGATTCTGGCCAAGATCCTGACGAATCGCTTGCAGCTAGTTGCCGAGTCTCTGTTGGAACCGGATCAGACTTGTTCTGTGAAGGGGAGAACAATTCAGAGCAACCTGCACTTGATTCGCACGATCGTAGAGGGTGTAGAAGACGACGATGAGGCCGCGCTGATCAATTTGGATCAGTCCAAGGCATTTGATAGGATTGACCATGGCTACCTGGCTGCTGTCCTGCAGGCCGCCGGATTCAAACCCGACTTCAGCCGCTGGATTAGCCTCCTGTATCGCTCCCCCCAGGCTGTGGTGCAGGTGAACGGGAAGCTGTCGGGCGCTTTCGCGCTGTCTAGGTCGGTCCGACAGGGTTGTCCACTGTCGTCTCTCCTTTACGTCCTGGCGTTGGAGCCGCTACTTCGCCGGCTAAGGGACGAGACGCGCAGTCCGGTCCTACGTGGAATCGCCGTCCCTGGTGGAGCTCGAGCCAGGGTTTCCGCGTACGCCGATGACGTGCGACCTTGCTGTCCTCCCGCAGGGACATAGAGGCGGTACAACAGGCGCTTGTACGGTACGAGAAGGTGACAGGGGCCAGAATTAACTGCGACAAGTCATCCGGCTTGCGGTTAGGTGCCTGGAAGGGTGTTTCCCTCCCGGGGCCCTTCGGCTGGACGGACGGGCCGGTCAAAATCCTCGGAGTTTGGTTCGGTCCGGACTTACAGCTGGAGAAAAACTGGTCAGAAGTACTGGCAAAGGTCGGCGCGTCGGTCAAGATTTGGCGTCGACGGGGTCTCCTCCGTGAAGGGCTTGGCGGAGGTGTGTAACACATACCTCTTTCCCATGATCCTTTACCGACTGTCAGTACTTCCCCTTTGCGATGATCATGAGAAGGCGCTCGAGCGTTTGCTATTCTCCTGCCTGTGGAGAGGACGCAAACACATGGTCAGCAAAGGAGCCTGTTGCCTCCGTCCGTGTCAAGGGGGTCTGGGAATGCCACACTTGAGGAGCCACGTGCTCGCTTCGAGGTTGGCATTTCTCAGGCGCGCGTTGGAGGAAGATCGGTTGCTTGCGGGGGTAGTGAGGGACATGTTCCCTTGCCTTACCATCACCCCCCGACCCTTTGGCTGACCGTCAGGCCTTGGGTGCGACCGAAATTCCTGCTCGAATGTCTGGCGGCCTTGCAGGCCATTCCACGGTCCAGTGACCTTTCACAGCCTAGGAAAATCTTCTATCGGGGACTAGTGGAGGGTGCCGTGAAGGATAAGCTGTGCAGTAAGCTCGGCATGTCGAGAGTGGAGTACCGCTCTCATTGGTCTTGGGCGCCGGGTGCGGATTGGCTCAGCAACTCTGAGTTCTCTCTCACCTGGCGATTGGCTCGGAATGGCTTGTCGCTCAATGACAGGCGTTTCGCAATGGGCCTGGCGGATTTGCCAGATTGTGAACGTTGCAACCTTGGAATCAAGGAGACGTCTGCGCACGCCTTCTTCCATTGTTCGCGCGTTCGCCCGTTGTGGGAGCGTGTCGGCGAGTTGACTGCTCGTATCGCGCCGCGGGGAGCTCGTGCTCATTGATCGCGCATACGCTGTGGACAATGTGTCGCCCCCGTACTCTGGAGTGAAACGGATGGTGTTTCTGTCGCTACTGGCCACGGCTAGAATGGTGATTTGGATGACGCGTCTGGAGGAAGTCTTGCGGGGAGGCCGTCTTTCGGATCAGGATCTAATCCGATATTTTGAGCACCAGCTCAAAATGAAGATTAGAACTGAACGGAAACGACTGCACCCGACAGACTTCGGTGAAAGGTGGATAAATGCAGCGAGCCTGGTTCGCGTGACCGGGGCTAGCCTTGATTTTCTCTTCTAGATCTGCTAGGCGCATCGGGGTGGATTCCGTTGGAACCCCTCCCGTGGTTTAGGTAAGAAGTTCTTTTGTGTACCTAGTTAATGTGAGTGCATGTGTTTGTCCTAGCCTGTTCCCGGCTCCATTGCTTTTGTTATGACCCAGTTCGAGATTCCCATTGTCCACTGTTATTTTTGTCCCATTTTTTGATTCTCGGCTGGGTCAGTCTTATATTCTCCAGTCCAACTTATTTTTTTGCCCAGCCTCTCCAGTCCCCCTTTAGGAAGAGAGCTCCTTGATTTTGTCCTTCAAGGCAGAATACAGCGGCCTCTTTATTTTTTGAGGGTGTGTTTGGGTCTTACTAACATGATGTATATGCATTTATTTGAATTGTTTTATGTTTTGGGAACTTTTTGTTTTCTTCATACCCCTGCCCATCATGACATTCCATTTCATGAAAAAAATTTTTTAAAGTTATTTTTGCAAACTATTGTAAATATTCACAAATTTTTATATACACACTTGGGGCGTTTTGTAGGTCCTCGGTATGTTATTTTTTGCGACATTTTGGTGCATGATAAGTAAGAGTGGTGATGGACAAATTCTTATGGTGAATGAGAACCATTGTAACGCATGTATGGGTCGTGATTCTGATTAGCTAGGTATAGGATAGAGTACTGAAGACCAACCCGAGTTTTTCTTCCCCCTCCCACCTCTCGGCCTTGAGCCACAATTTGTATTTTACAAATAAATAAAACCAGCCATCTCCCACCCGGGATTTTGTGTTGTTTTTTGTAATAAGAAGCTCAAAGCGTAGCATTTGTTCCGCAGTGATATTTGCCATTGCTTTGTGTCTTGGGCAACTGTTTTCCAGCCCGAGTTTATTGCTCGGGCCAGCGTAAAAGTAGTGTTTTTCGAAACGCGAAACACCGGGAAGCAGTTGTCCGGTGTAAGGCCACGTAGGAGGCATGGCCTCCGATGGGCCGGATAACAACACTCCTCTCACCATGGAGTCGGTGGGAGGCACGGAGGGGGACTGGCGCTTACCGCCAGCTACACCAACAACCCCCGCACAAGAAGCACCCGAAGCACCCGGATTACCTGGACTACCAAGACTACCGGCACTACCGGCGGCACCAGTATCTCCGGTTCCCTCCACGTCGGCGGAAGTTGTGCAGCAGAAACCAGCAGCAGCGGCACCCACCAGCATGGCATGGAAAGAGGGGACCATCCAGAGAGTACTCAAGGGCGCTGCGTACTACGAATCCCTCAAGGACAAGTACGCAGAGTACGTGAAGGGATCGGAAATCCTCCCGATACCCGAAACGCTGAGCGAGATCGAGCCCAGGATCCTCTCCCTGCTGACCAAGGACCTGAAAAGCCACAAACTCATCGGAGTCAGCAGGGACGCCATAGAGGAGGCCATCAAAGCCCTCAAAATCAACGGGAAGATGGTGGCTAGGCGCAGCTACGCCACGTGGGACGTCCTGCTCAGCACCGCCGACGAGGCCAGAAAACTGGCCGGCACCATCATGCAGACCAAGACCCTGCTACTGGAAACTGAGTACATGGGCACGCGCAGATCCAAGATCACCCTGCACGGAGTGCCCATGGACATCTCACCAGACCATGTCGGGGTTTTCTTCACTCAGTACGGCAGGGTCGAGGAAGTAAAGGCGCTCACCTCGAAGCAGGGCTTTTTGACTGGCGACTTCACCCTGCAGGCGACGGTCGCTCGCGAAAAGTTGGCCAAAATCCCCAACATCATCAACTGCAGGGGGAGAAGGATCTACGTCGTCGTGGAGGGCAGGAAGCCCTTCTGCTGGGTCTGCGGAGACTCCAACCACGTGGCCAGGGAGTGCCCCACTAAGAATCCGGCACCCAAGACCCAACCTCCGCAGACGACCGCCGCCGCCGCCGCTACTACAGCAGAAAAGCCGGAAAAACCGGCACAAGCAAAAAACGGCCCGGCGGAGCAAAAGGAGGGAGAATGGAAGACGGTTGGCAAGAGAGGAACCAAACCCAAGAGCCAACCGTCGGCGGAAAAGCAACCCGCCAAAGCAGCAGCAGTGCCAGCGTCCCCTCCTGCGCCCTCTCCCAAGCCAAAGGAGTCGGCAGCTCCTCCCAGGAAGAAGGCGACGACACCCTCGCCAACCAAGCAGGACGCCCTGCAGGCGAAACCCAAAAAACCCCCGACGGAGGAGCGGATGGAGGTCGGCTCAGCGGCACAACCAAGAGCCTCTTCCCTGAAAAGAAACAGAGAGGAGGAAGAACAGCAGCAGCAGCATCAAGATGCAGCGGAGGAGCAGAAGCAGCGACAGGAAGACGCATGCAGCCGTCTCGCTACCCGGGTCTCCGGAGAGGCCAAAAGACACTTATGCCAAAAAGGCAAGCAGCCTCCCATCTTCCCCCCTCAAAAAAATCAGCAAACATCTTTCCTTTTCCCAGTCCCCGGTCTTCAAGCTGACCCCACTTACACCAAGGAAAACTCTCTCCCCCACTCCCACCCCTTCTCCTACAACGTCCCAGCCCAGAAAGAAAAAGACTCTCCCGAGGGGCGAAGCCCTAATGAAAATAGACTCAAAGGACGTAGCTAGGGAGTGGAGTGCACAAAGGCGTGCACTTTTGAAGCCACTCCTTAAGCTCAAAGAGGTCAACGGCAAGTCGTCCGAAGACCCGTTCAACTTCCCCGACGCCCCGGGGGTAATTACCCTCATCAGGACTACAGGGGGCAATCTAAAAGTGTGGGATCACGTGGAGGCTGCCGAAAAACTCTATCCCAACATCGTCATGATGAGGAGTGGTACTCCTGAACTACGCAAAATGGCGAAAAATTGTGCAGGCCGACTCCCAGTTTTGCTCCACCCCTCGTTATATAGGGTGGTAAAACTAACATACCCAACGGACGTTGGCGGCATTGTCCATGACGGACGGGTTACGTCCGATGTAGGAACTGGTTCCCTTGGACAGTCCGTCGGGGTCCTCTCCCCCAATGATTTCTACCCGGTATGCGCTCGTGTTTAAGTGTTTTTCTCTTTTCAGATCTACTAGATGTCTATCAAGATAGCCAGCTTGAATGCGAGGGGCTTGAGGGATCGGGGTAAGGCGGCTCGCCTGCTTCGTGACCTCCTGTCCTTCGGCGTGGATGTGGCCGCGATCCAAGAGACTCACTTTGTTTGCGAAGTCGACTCGTGTGTGCTGTCCAACGACTTTGTCGTCTATTCAGCATACGGGAGCCGGCATGCCAGAGGGGTTTCTTTGCTGGTCAAGCGTACCCTGGACGCGAGGATCGACCTTGTCCATGTCGGTGCCGAGGGCCGGCTCATCGTGGCCGATATTGCAGTGAAAAGCAAGACGTTCCGGCTGATTGCGGTTTACGCGCCCAACGTTCAAGGTGAGCGAGTCTCTTTCTTTCGGCTGTTGGAGCCCTTCATGGTGAATCCAACACGGCTAATCTTAGTTGGGGACTGGAATGCCATCCTAACCCCCAAATGGGATAGAGGGAGGGGCGCTAGCGGGTGGAGTGGTGATCGCAGCCTGGTCGATCTGATCGGCGAATTTGGTCTCGTCGATAGATACCGGGTCGATCATCCGGATGGGAGCATGTGGACGTGGACGCATAGTTGGCCTTCTACCCGGGTATCAGCGTACCTGGATAGGATGTTAGTGAGAGAAGCCGACATAGACTTCTTAGAATGTCCAACGTTCCACTGGCTAGGCTACTCGGACCACAAACTCGTTTGTGCCCGGGTGGCGTTAGAATTTAGGCCTAGAATGGCTGGTTACTGGAAGTTCAATCAGTCCTTACTGGACAGGCGGGACTTTCGTGACCAGCTGACTAGAGTAGTTCAGCGGGCATTAATTGGCGAGTCATTGGGAGTAAGTGGTGGGCTAGCCTTAAGGATAGCATTAGGTCTTTCGCCACCCAATACAGCCAACGGCTCAACCTAGATAAGGCTGCGAAGGCAAAGACACTTAGAGCTAATTTCGCCCGGGCGGAGGCTGGTGGGGATCCCCTAGAGATAGCCTTAGCCAGGGAGGCCCTTCCCGCAGCGCCCGACTAACGAGCGCTACATGGGTCAGGTAATTAGACATAAGTTAAGCAAGATGTTCTTCCTTGCTGTGAACATGGGCGCGGAACTGCGCAAGGAAGAAATTCGCCGTGCCGGCGACCGGTACATTCGAGAGGTGCGCGACCCGGAGGGACATCTCCCAAGGTCCACTGACGACATGTGCGAGGCTTTCCGGCAGCATTTCGAACACCGCTTTACCAAGGAACCTGGTCTCCGCGACGAGGAGTTTCGCAGCTATTTGGCTGACTTTCCCCGGCTTTTGCCGGCTGAAGCGGCT